>VACF01000901.1:0-172894 GCA_006891605.1 Pleurozium schreberi | reverse complement strand
ATTAATCCCTGGCAAAAAGTCCGTCCAAATTGATGTCTCTAAAAACATGAAGACATCAAAATAAACGTCTGCAGGACATTTGATCCTGAACCCTTGAATGGGAATTCGTCTGACGCAGCGTCCTTTAATCCCTGGCAAAAAGTCCGGACTAGCAAGCACTGGCAAGAATGTGTCCTCTTCTCGGACGCGGCACGCCTCATTTCCAATATTGCATGAAACATTACAGTGTCTCATGGGATGTTTCAAACAACATACTCATGTCTAAATGGACGCTTAAAAGAAGTCTCCAGAATGCTCAAACGCGCGCTGCAAATCGCCTTTTAATAGTCCACGTCAACAATTAAAGATGCCACGTAATCCAATTTCTATAGCCCATGTCAATGGACACATCAAATGCCACATCCTCAAAAGCGATGGATGAAAAATCTTCCTATGTGGTTGCCCACGACTACGTGGCGCCTGAATTCCAACCACATGGCACAGTTTGAGGGCCCCGTTGACCGATGTTTTTTTGGATGTCTAGCCTTTAGCATGTTGATGTCCGCACGCCATTCTAGATATCTGTTGGACATCGGGTATAGCACGATCTACTTGGACGTCCACGTTGACACTAGTGGACATCATCTTGGATGTCCACATGTCCAAATCTGGCAATCCCGCGACTACGTGTTTTCATCTAGTGACCATACATGTTGGTCGATTTCAAATATCATTTATTGTGTGAATCATTCGGTCTTGAAATTTGGCACACATGTTATTAGCATAGAGATGAACGATATGCCAAAAAAACGTATGGTAGAAAAAAAATTTAGTCCTCCACAAGGTGTCAAATTTGGCAATAGTGTAATTTCTTTTCCTAATCTATCTTAACCCCTAAAAGCACAAGGGGTTTGAACAAAACACAAATGTGTTATAAAATATAAATTCTATAACTTTTTTGAAGTTTGCATCAAAGAAGTTTGTGTGAAGCACAAAAAGTAGAAGATATCCATACGGTCAAAATTATAAAATTATTTTTTAGATTCTCTTCAAATGAATTTTGAAGATATAACTTCAAAAATTCACCAAAATACAATTTCTGTCCTTAATACTTGAGTTTTTTTTTGATTGGTCAAAATAGTGGTTTCTATTGAATTGTAAGAAAATGCATAAGATCTAGTCATAAAAATTTCAATTCTTTCCTCAAATAGTAAGTTTTTCAAGACTAGAAAATTCTAAACACATTGTGCTATTTCTCTTATGATTTATTTTTTGACCGTAGTGATCTTAGTTTTGAATATAAATACTGAAAGACAACCCAATGTTTTCAAGGGAAAATATAAATGTGATCTTAGTTTTTTTCTGCCCGAAGTTGGGCAGCGACCAAAAAGTGGTTGTTTGAGAGCTTAGGGGTTAAGGACTAACGATATTTACTGATAGTCTCCATGACATAAAATAGAGCTTCTTGGTGAGGAGACTCTCCTTTTGAGATTGATTTTTCTCTATGGTTGGATGGTTTGAGTTTAATGTGACACATTCTTGGTAATAAATATATTTAGTGTTTGTATTTAGAGTCCATTGTGATTAAAAGTTACAAGCCATGGGAGGTTTGTAACACTTGTCAAGATTCACATAAAATTGTTGATCAACCCTTGCGCTTTTCTTTAGGGACACAAAGAGATTGGGATTACCCTTTCCAAGATTTTTGGAGTGGGTTTAATTTAATCAGCATAATGCAATTGGCTGGCTGAGTAGTGAATTAGTGGACATATTCATGTATGCACTAACTAAAGTAGCCAAGCTAATTAATGGTCAACAAGCCATCAAAAGCAATAATTTGTTAGTGGACAAGGAGTTGGAAAGTTGAGGGACTTTTGCTTTCTAAGGGAGTAAAAAGGCCTCCTAATGTTGGTTAACCTTGGAATGATGGGCTTTTCACTATGAGTATTGATATTTTTGCTACCTTTAAAATCATCTACTTAAAGAAATTCAAGATCACTCATTAGAGGTCAAATTTGCATGTAAGACCTCTCTTTTTTCACACAAAATTTCAAGGATGATTATTTCTTTTTCTATCTTCCATTGGCCCGTCCATTGGACACTTTTAGGTAGTTGTGTCATTGTAGGCTTAACCCTTGCAGGACAAGGCAAACATTTTGCGTCTTTTGGATGACAAAAAACTCATCTAGTGAGTGGATACTCACCAATTTTCATCCATTCTCTTTGTGAAAGTGACCACACATATGTCAATCATCATGGAAAGTCAAATTTAGTGTCTTTAATTGCTTCCATATTGTTTGGTAGGCCTAATTCTACGAAGATAGGAAATATTTTCACATTAAAGTGTTTTGAGCCACCTTGCCCTTCTTGCAATTTTTGAATGGGTAGCATCAAGTGTTGGTTTGTACAATTTTTCCAAAGCCAAACATGCGCGTAAACAGTGTTTTTTCCCTCGGTCAAGCACTACATCTTGCACCTCACCTTTCCCCGCGGTGATAGGTCCATCCTTTAAAGGTTAATAATGTTATGAATCCTTGAAACGGACATGGCCCCTATGACCAAGGTAGTTACCAAGATAATCCTATTATTGGACCAATAGGTGCATTCTTTGTTTATATAGTGAAGTCATCAATGAGACCTTTTWGATATGTAGCATTATAATAGGATAAGTTCTAAGAAGACAAGACCTATCACCAAGTTACTTTGCCAAAAATGATATTTGGACCAATAGGTGCATTTTAACCCCTAAAAGCCCAAGGGTTTTGGACAAAACACAAATGTATTATAAAATATAAATTTTATAACTTTTTTGAAGTTTTCATCAAAGAAATTTATGTGAAGCACAAAAAGTAGAAGATATGCATACGATCAAAATTATAAAACTATTTTCAGATTCTTTTCAAATGAATTTAGAAGATATAACTTCAGAAATTCACCAAAAATACAATTTCTATCCTTAACACTTGAATTTTTTTTTATGGGTCAAAATTATGGTTTCGATTGAATTGTAAAAAAAATGCATAAGATATGGTCATAAAAATATCGATTCTCTCCTCAAATGGTAAGTTTTTCAACATTAAAAAATTCTAAACACATTTTTTTATGACTGTAGTGATCTTAGTTTTGAATATAAATGTTGAAAGACAATCCAATATTTTCAAGGAAAAAAAAAAAAAATCCAAAAAAAAGTTTTTTTGTGCCCAAAATTTTTGCCCAAAGTTGGGCAGCAACCAAAAAATGGTCGTTTGAAAACTTAGGGGTTACTTTTTATGGAATTGAAAATTGCCAATCCCCATGGTATTATCAAAATGTTGTAATCAACAATTTACACCTCCTGTTTTTATTTTTTTCCTTAAATTTAAAAAGAAATTGAATAATGGATTTCAAACTTTTATACAGAGTAGAGATTTTGAAACTATCTGCAAACTACTCCAAACTAAAACACCTCATAACTTTGGACTCAATGATCAAAGTGGAATGATTCAAAACTTTTCACTTAGATATAAATCTAAAAAACCAATTTCAAATTTTTATTTTAAAAAATAATAATTTTTGAAGAAGTTTTTTTTTGTTGCATGGGTTGCCTGCTAAGCAATGAAAACTACATATTATACAATAACTTTTTAACCATTTAGTCAAAAGTTATGAAAAGTGTTGGGCCTTCAAGCTACTCCTTGGACACATGTTTTGTGAAAATTTCAAACAAAAATGATGAAAGCTCCATTCGTAGTGAGCTGCCCAAAATCGCTATGTTGCCAAAAAAACACAGTTTGAGCATTTTGGGTTTAACTACGTATTGCTGTAATGTTGCGCTTTGCGCCCACTATTTAGGCCAACGCTTAGATAGATGTTTGCATCAGTCTTTTCTTTCTTCTAAAATGAATCAATCATTTTTTTATGATTGCTCCGCCCTTCACCAAGTGTCAATTTTTTTAAGTTCTTTTTTCTAACAACAAATCTTGAAACTAAATTAGAAGATCCAATGGTAGGCGTTGATAATTCCAAAAGACCTTAGAGTTTTTTTTTCATTTTCCAAGTAGGGAGAACAAATCATTGATATTGAACATTACTAAAATTTGCTTTCTATTTCTAAAAGAAAATCAAGTAGACAGAGAGGCCTTTTCCCAAGCCATTCTTTTATAACTAATGAAGACATCTTCAATCATGAATTGCAACTTATATATAGACCACACTTTTCTAGCAAAAACCAAAGCATTATGTGCCAACCATGCATTCCACAACATAAAATGAGATGTAAGTCATAGACTTATACTTTTATTTCAAAAAATACAACTCAACCTTGTAAGAACACAAACACTGAAAAATGGCCAATGGATGATAGGAAATCCTTCTATTTAAAACAAAAGTGCAAATCTTCATCCCTCAAGTTTTGTGCAAAAAAATGAGATCTTGCACAATAGTTTGACTTCCAGTGAGTTGTTTTTGGATTTTTCAAGCAAATGATTCAGATGATATTGAAACAGATAATTCCATGGCTAGTTTAATGGTGACAAGCCGGTCATTTTATAATTAACCAATGATGTGGGCTGAGACCTTCACATGCCAGACAATGTAAATAATTAGTATATGTATTCCACGCGACTCAAATTAAACCTGTCTATGATAGGTGAACCACCCATGATAGGTTTCTAGGATATGACCCATTAAAATCTCACATCAACTATGAGACTTTTTCTAGTAAATCAGATTAGGACTACATTAGGTTTATGAATAGCCAAAATCAATGTATGCGGTGATGGTGATATAGTTTTCAGTGACTACTGTAGGAACTTCTACCTTTTTGGTGTAAATTCATCATAAGAATTGATTTTTTTATTCCTTCATGTTGTGGCCAACTTTGAAAATGTTGTAGTTGTGGTAGGATAAATTCATCACAAGAATTGACTTTTTTATTCCTTCACATAGTGGCTATATTAGGAAATGCTGTAGCCATCGTAGCAAATACTGTGACCGCTTTAGATGGTAGGATGAACCATTATGTATACATTTTGTTGTTGTTTTGGGGTAGTCTACAAGACTCTTTTGGGCCAATTGGACACCACACATCAAAAATTCATAAAAAATTCACACTTTGTCAAAAAAAAAAAAAAAAAATTCAATTCCTCTCTTCATTTCAGACATTTGCCTTGGTATGGAAAATAATCTTTTTCTTTTTGCTAATTTATAAACAGGGTAAAATACTCATTCTGCCTGTCATAGGCTTTTTTTTTATAGGCTGGAGTTCTTCCTGAAGCAAAATTATATCGGAACGGAGAATCATCACAGAACGAGGATGAAAAATGTTTCAGTTCAACGAAGCGAGGATGAAAAATGTTTCAGTTGGTTCGAAAGCGGAACGGAGTCCAAGGAGTCCATCAGTCAACTGCTAAACGGGACGGAACGAATCAGGAAGGATGCTTGGAATGGTCTCTCGGATGTTTGTGGGATGGAACTGCGGGAGACAACGGAACCCACTTGCGGACGCCTCCGTCTCCCCACCCTCGTCGCAGACACTACTGAAGCACAGGCTCAGCAATTCCTGGTGAGAATTTGTCATTAGGGTTTTAGCAGACTCTGGAGAGGTAGACATGCTCCTCTCTTTTCTTCACTCGCTCGCGCTCTCGCACAAACGCAGCTTCCCTAAACTGCAGAATCAAAAAAGATTTGCTGCTGCTCCAGTACGCGGAAGCTTCGGCCCTCGCAAGGGACGATCGGATTGCGTTGTTGAGGGTGCACAATCCCACATCGCCGTGTTGGATGCTGTCCCTGGTACTGTTTTCCATGTAATGATTCAGGGCACTTAAATTGGATTGCGACGAGCCTCGCTTCTGTCTTGAGCGAGGTTTTGGCTCTTTCTGTTGCCACTCCTCTGATTCAGCACCGGCAGCAGTGGTTACGGGGCACATCGCTAGAGATTGTGTCATTGTCGTCGTCGACGTCGTCCAATTGCAGTGGTTGGGCGCCGATGTTAGTCGCGCAACCGTGGGGCATGCATTAGGGTAGGAGGCGTCGATGGCCGGGATGGAGGTGGACGATGGACACGCGAGGGTGGGCAGCAAGCGCAATTACTCGCGCTCGGGGCATCCCGCGGGGAGCGGAGGAGGCGGAGGCCGCTTTTGAGTACACACTCCCATGAGTGATCCTAACTACTGAAATTGCCTTTTGTATTTATCTGTGGGCTAATTTTGACATTCTTTTTCCTTTGTATTCACACTATGACATTCAATTATGATACAAATTATTATAAATAGATGCAATAACAAGGACTTTGATAAGTGTAAAGAAAACTATAGTTTACCTTGACAAGTGGGTGTCCAACTATAGCAAGGCAATTCTATAATTTTATCGCTAGCAAGATTGAGCTTTTTATATAAGGTGGGTACCCCCAAAAGCGCCACTTTTTGGTCTATGGGTACTTTGAAGGTTAAGTTGATAATAGTGAATATAGGATTGTAAAGAGATGTGTAGAAAAAGAAGAAATGCACAAAAAAAAATTTAGACTTCGATAAATATGAGACTACAGTAGGGGGACAAAGTTTTGGAAGTAGAGTATTCAAAAGCGCTCATAGGCTGCACTGAAAATCAGCAGTCACATGCACAAAGTTCCTCTCCCAAGGTGTCAGAATGAAAAGAAATGGAGTTGCGATTGTGTTTAAAACAATGACAAAATCCAACCAAATCAGTAACCAACAAGCAATAGGGTCATTGCAAGAAAGACTCACCTCAAAACGTAGCATTTTGCACAATACTCCTTTTTTTCATTGGGAGTACTATATAATTAGTAAAATAATTTTTAAAGAAAGGAAAAAATATGTTTGGTGTATACACCTTTAAGAAGAAGGTTCCCTAGGAAGGAAAAGCATAGAAAAATTCTCTAAGTAGGAGAACTAGAAAAGTGCAAAATTTCAAGAAAATAGTAATTTTTACTCTATTTTCACATTTTTATTTGTAAAAAATAGGAAAATCAATTTTATGAAAAAGTAAAAATTGGCCATTTGAGAAGACTTTATGGTAAAGAGATTCCACTAAAAGAACAATCTTGAAACTATTTTCAATGCTCATAATTGCGTGCGCAAGAGAGCCCTATTTGCATGAACACAAAGGATATAAAATAATGTTTTTCAAAATTTCCTTTGGTCAATTCATGCCTACTAAGTATGGAAATAGACCCTAGAAATCTCAGCTCTAGATCATTATTTTTAAAAACTCTCCAGTACTAAAAAACCCTAAACTGCAAAGTGTGACAAATTAGCCAAATTTGTACTTAAATACAAAATTATTTTTAACAATTTCTGAAAAATAAGGGATCTAATTACTGTCAAGCTAGCCATCTCCAATAAAAATTTCAAGCTCCACAAGTCCATGCTTCAAAAGTTATAGCACATGACAACTTTGTCACTCCAAATGTGACGCCAAATAGTACTAGTCTTTCTTGCAATCACCCAATAGAAAAGCTTGTCAATAATCAATGGGAATTGTCCATGTGTTTCAAAGAAGAGAAAAGAATGATTACCTTGTCAAAGAAACAAATTAACATGTAATGTGAGCTTAGAAGCATGTCACCAATACCAAAATGGCCAATGGTTCTTTGATGAACCACCATATTCATTCACTGACAATTTGAGTACATAACTACACCATTTAAGGGCTTAATATAGGTTGCACTTTAAGGCACTGCGCCATAATGAGGGTACCCACCTTAACATTAAGTTTGATCTATTTGTGCAAATTGAATTTGCACTAATACTATGACTCTTAATTTTGCAAAAAAATTTGAATTTTCCAACTTTTATTAGATGTTGGTCCGAGGTACATGCCTTTGTCAACTCCACTAATTGTTGTGAATATCTGCTACATTGAAATAAGGTACTTGTGTCTTATTATGGTCCATTTCAATAAATCACTCCAACTTACAAATTCTTGTCCAGAATGTACAATGTAGTTTCTATTCATGAGAGCCTAGCTTGGTACAAATTTAARTACATTATACACCTATATTCATCATCTATAAAAATGCATTTTATTTATTTATTATTTATTTGTGTGTTGTCCAAGAAATACATACAAAGAAAATTTAAAATACCCTTTTCACTTGATACAACCATAACTTTGATAGTTTTACACTCCCTTTGTCTGAAAATGATCTTCCTATTAGACAAAATGTTTTGGATTAAGCTTGAAAATAATAATTTTATAAATCCTATTTTACTTTAAAGTAGATTTCAATGCTCTCCTACTATCTTAAAAATGTCTACACTAGATTAATTTTCAAAATGCAGTTTTTTRATGCTAAAAGGTGGGATTTGGGGGGACATATGTGGGAACACTGGTGGCCATTATTTTGTCCAATATGGTGCATTTCCCGCACTCGCCATGGTACTCGACCGACCGACCGATCGATCGATCTTGCACGCGCGCGTGGATTGGGTCTTAAGTTATTTGTACGCACGTGAGGTCTTGCCTTGGCACAAGTTACAAMCTGGAAATGGAACAGAACATGGAGAACATGGAGGGTCAGTGATAAATTAAACTTGTTGTCAAGAGGAGTGCAGTGTTGCAGCTTGCTAGGTTTTCAGTAAAAAACGAGGCAACAACGGCAGGATGCGCGCACGCAAGCTAGCTAGGTGTGCGTGTTCGGTAACTGAAACGATTCATGACAAATCGATCCAATTGAATCATGAAAAGTGTTGAACGCGCAACATTGAGGTACTAACTGATGTTCAACACTGCTTTACTTAATTTTCTGCACCAGCGCGCAGAAGCTCGAATTTTCAAACAAAAAACTGAGTTAGGTTTACTAGCCTGTCCGACGAAAACGCACAAAACTCCCTGCGAAACTATCCAATTGTGTTTGCTTCAATTCAGGGGGGTTAGTAGCTGTGAATCTCCGATCCTTCACTAGCACGGCAAGAACGCGGATCGATGGGAATTGGGAAAAGGAAGTTTCGTATCTTAAGCAAGTTCATGTACAATCGTGTAAAGACTTAAACCGGTCTGAATTACAAGTAGTGTACTCCAGTCTCGCATTTATGTAATGCAAGAATTAAACGATACAAAACCACTTGAACTTCTATTCTTTTTAGACTCAATCAGATTATATGCTGCTGGACCGCACCTAACGAGTAACGAGACTCGAAAGATCTACCCAAAGCTGCTGGAGTTAAACAAATTAAGCAACAGAAAAGATTCGCAATAGGAAACGCATATGCAGAGGAACAATCGCAAACTACMGAGAGAGCACTTGCAATTGGGTTGACCACTACCCGTAGCTAGATTGAGAAGCACGAAAACCACGAAAATCATGTACTTGCAGAGAATGCAATGAAGGAAGARCAACAGGTGCCGCCGAGACGACATACATACCAGGAGTTGATGACGCAGAGGAGGCGGAGCGACGACGGACTGTCACCAGCGGGAGAGGGAATATGGAGACGGAAATGAAAGGGCTTCTGAATGGTGAGGGTGCTTAGGCCAAAGGGCCTATTTATATTAGTGACGGAGGGTTGTGATTGGGAGGAGAAGGCCAATTATTTAGCAAACCGTCTTCGTTAGAGCCATTGGTCACTAGTGCAAAGAGTCACTTGGGTCACTTTTCCAACCAACTCTCCAACTTAGGGATTGACTTGAATGTTGTGGATGATGTGGCCAGTCGTGAATAGATTCAATAGAGTCAAATAGATAAGAATAATCACGCTTGCCCTCACACCGTCATGAACGCCTAGGGTCGTCAACTTTCCGTAACTCACGGCTCACGCTAGCTTTAACGATAATATTTTGAGTATATTCCGTTAGTTTTGTTGACTAACCCTAAGACCAAAGAGGAGGACGTTTTGCATCAACATAGGTTACCTTGAAAAAAGAGACAACGACTCTTGTAGTGTAGTTGGTTTCATAAATTGATACAGTGATTGACTCTAAGACCAAAGGGAAGGTTGTTGTGTATCAACAGAGGTTACCTTGAAAAAAGAGACAACTCTTAGAGTGTAGTTGATATCATAAATTGATAATTATAGTGATTGCAGGGACCAAAAATTTTAACATTTGTCTTGGACTCTCAATAAGGCTTTAAAAATTAAGAATTATATAAATTTATGGTTGAAAATATTTAGTTTGAACTTTGAAAGTGCTAAAAGTATTTTTGTGATTTTTTTGTTCTGCCCGACGAACTGAAATTTGTGCATAGTGTGGCAAAACTTTTGCCCTTGAGCACCGATTGAAACAAGAATCATATTTTCAAAAAGTTAATGTGATTTTCTATCATCAAAAATAGTTTCAAAAAATTGTGTCAAAAATTGAGATCACACGAGTGTGCCCGAAATCCCAAGTGTCCCCCGAAGGGACACTTGGGACTTTAGGGGTTAAGTTCATTCTTCTGGTGAAATATCATTGCCATCATTTCATACTACATGTACAATTTTCAATTTTTGAAAAAAATTCTTTTCCTACTTTTTACAAATTAAAATGTCAAATTATCTATTTTCATGAGATTTTGCACTTTTCTAGTTCTCCTACTTAGAGAATTTTTTTGCACTTTTCTTTTCTAGAGTACCTTCTTCTAAAAGTGTATACTTTAATCATTTTTTTCATTTTTTTTTCCAATTTTAAAGTACTCTAGAAAGATCATGAGTATTGTGCCAAAAGTATACACAAAGCTATTTGTATTTCTTGCAATGACCCTTTATGTGTTTTTTCAACCTGCATTGCATGCAAATAACTCTTCTGAATTTCACCCTATACAGTAAATCAATTTTTTTCAAATAAGCATCAATCTATGCAACGGTGCTTGCACTTGAGCACAAATATGTGAGCCTACAAGCTTTGAACCTAATTGTAGGTTGTACCTACAACCATTTGAAAGTCTTTATAATTAAAAAATGTAACTAAAATATAGGTACACTATGACATGGAAAGAGTTTATAACATTGGAACTAAATAATAACATAAACACTTATAACCATAGAAAGTGTATAAAAGTATGACAAAGACTATTAGGCTCATCAGCTCATGGTTCCATATGTTCTATGCTCACATGCTAGCACTCATTGGCTTCAATTGTGGTTTTTTGAATAGTACATATACTCTACACAAGATATTGTTTTGATGAAGACCACTTCACAATCTCAATAGACCACAAAATATGAAGCCAATAGAGCCTGTCCAAGTTTTCAATAGGTACAAAGTAGTCTCTATAGTTCTTTAGGGAATAATTAACAGCTACAATTCCTCAACTATGTTTTCATCAAAAATGCTCCAAAACTGCCATTTCTAGTACATGTAACAAAGTTTTGAAAGAAAAACATTTTGGACACATGTAATCGTAAGATCTTGCAATACGTTAGTTTGAGAAGATATGGAAAAATTTTTAGAAATTTCCACCATGTAAGTTGCAAGATATTAGCATTTGGATTGACAAAAATGTTTTTTGGGGCCCTGCGCTTCACAAATCACAAGGTCACATTTGTATGAAAAAATTATCCATAATGATGGTAATTCCTTGAATCCCTTCTTTGAGGCAAGTTGTGTAGATATTTTAAAAAATTAGAGCATTTGGAATTGTACATAGGAAAAAATAGGAAGTAGAAAGAAATAGACAATGATTCAAAATACTAAATTGTTGAGAATTTAGTTATGGAATTGAAAAATGCCAATCTCAATGATTATAATGTTGTGATAAACAGTCTACATCTTGTGATTTTATTTTTTTCCCAAAATATCAAAAATTGAGCCAACCCCTAAAAGATCAGCCATTAGATGTTTTTTGGACCATTGAGAAGACTGCGAGTTCCCGGGCTGTGGGAACACATTGGGAACTCTAGGAACTCTGCCACATATGCAATCTGCCGTGGCACAGAGACTTCCACGGCAGATAATACTAATTAATTAATTATTTTAAAAAAAAATGGAATTTTAAAATAAAAAAATCAGTTTTCAGTTTCTTTATACTTTCCAAGATTTTTAGAATTTTTTTATTTTTTTATTTTTTTAAATTCAAAATTTCAGACCAGGAGTCGCTGATTCCTTGCGCAGGGAACATTTTCGGGGAACAACCCCAAAACAATCTCCTGCAGGGCTGAAAAAATATCTAATGATATATTTTTTGGCTACATAGCAATTTGGAGCAGGTACGTGTGGTTGGAGATTTCTATACTTTTGGCCCAAATTTTAATTGGAGGTGGGGGCAATGAATGTCTTTCATATGAACTAAATTTCATGACATTTGGATATACAAGTCAAAAGTTATGGCCCAATATACATGTTACTTTTTTTCATAAATGGGTAGTCCAGTCAGATTAGAAAAATCGTTTTTTCAGAAAAAAAAAAAAAAAAAATCGACATTGATTTTATAGTGTTATATATACATGGAAAGCTTTCAATCATTCCATTTTGATCAATGAGTCAAAAGTTATGAGGATTTTTTGTTTGTGGGCAATTATAGATTCTCTACTCTAAAATAAACTTTGAAGTCCTTCGTCTTACTCAATTTTCAATATTTTGGGGGAAAAAAATTATATGATGTAGATTGTTTATTACAACATTCCAACCATTGGGATTGGCATTGGCATTTTTTGATTCTATAATTAAATTCTTAACAATTTAGTATTTTGCATCATTCTCTACTTTAATCTACCTACTATTTTTTCCTTTATATTGTACAATTCCAAATGATCTGAAATTTTTCAAGCATGTGACCAACTTTTCAAGGAAAATAATTCAAAGAAGCACCACCATTTTGGACATTTTTTCATAGAAAAAAGAGCTTTTGAAGTGTTCCTGCCGTGTATTTCACAGGGCCAAAAAAATTATCTTAGTGAATTTGAATGCCTATATCTTGTAATCCACACAGTGGATATTTTTGAAATTTTTACCATATGTTCTCGATTCAAAATACTACAAGATCCTACGGTTATATGTGTCAAAAAAAAATTTATTTCAAAAATTTGATATTTGTATTAAAAATGGCAATTCAGAAGCAATTCTGGTGAAAACATAGTCATGAAACTATAGGATTTAAATAATGGACTTCAAAGTTCAAATTAGAGTAGAGAATCCATAACTTGCAACCCTCAAACCCTTCATAACTTTCATCTCATTAACAAAAATGGAATAATTCAAAACTTTCCACCAATAAATAAATCTAGAAAACCAATTTCAAACTTTTGTTTTTGTAAAAAGTGATTTCTTCAAATCTATCCGGAAAAAAAACTAACACATCATACATTGTTTTTTAACCATGTAGTTAGAAGTTATGAAAATTGTTGGGCCTTAAAGCAAAAAATTGTCCCCATGTTGTGTGCATTTAGTGTTGTGTTCACCACCCCTTAATTCATATATTTAGGTGTATATTTATGAAAAAAAAATTCATTGCAATTTGATGAAATGATATGTAACATTAAATGTAATTTTGTAAACTAATTTTATCCAGTAGTTGAAAAATAGTGTCTAAGGTAGCAACACCCATAACCGTCAAAATAAGCAATTCTGCAGAGTTGGAGGCACTTTTTTCTACAGAAAATATTTTTTCTAGATTAGCAATTGAAAATCATGAATTTTCAAAAAAAAAAAAAAAAAAATTGGATAAGGCATCTAATTTCTATGAATTTTCAAAGTAGACCTTCCTAGGGCACCCTAAACCACACTCTAGTAAATCTGCCTTGATTCTAGCACCAAAATCTTAAAAAATTAGAGGCCACCAATCACAATTAAGCATGGCAAGGTACCTTTGGAGACAATATAAGGGAACTCTAGTGACACTTATGGGTGTTGCTACCTTATGTTGACATTTAGTGTTGTGACACTAAGATGCTTGTTGACATTTAGTGTTGTGCTTCATAATTAGTGTTGCCAACACGAAATACCATTATTAGTGTACCTCCTTCAGTGCGGCAATCACTACAGTATGAGAATTCAAGAGGTGTTTGATCTGACCTAAGTCCCACACTCCCACCCTTGCAAAGTCATGGAACTAATAATTAACTCATTGAGATGATAATTTTTGCTCCTTTATTGGTATTATACTTTGGACCTACTTTGTAACAAGTTTCCTTCAGTCACAAATTCACCCAAATTAAATAGTCTACTATGTGGGAAAAAAAAACACAAGCACTCTAAATGTRTCACTAAAAAGCCAAAAATCAATTCAAAGTCAACAAGACACGTCCTCTCCTTGTCATGAGCAGCACCTATTTTGAGCAAAAATTCATTTGACCTACCATATCCTTATCTCTCTATTGTTGTCCCTCCAAAAATTGGCCTATGCAACAAAGCCAAGCTAGCAAGCTAACTACACATGTTCCCTAAAAACGCCCTTGTCACAAGGCCTAAGAGCATCTAGTTACTTTGAGTGTCCATATATGTGACATAAATTAAGGTAGTCTGCTCTTAAAGTGACCATGCTCTAAAGGCGTCCCCTATTTAGGACTAATTGACATGTTTCTTGAAACATCTATTACACTAATTGATGATTTAAAGTAGGAGCATCCAATGGCATCTGAGCACCTAATGGCGTCCATTTCTACACATGATAGTCATGTCAGATGATGAATGTATAGAGATTGTAGATAGCTTATTTTTTTTTACCTAAATGGTAAGCTATCTACATTATACCTACATTTATGTCCTAGAATCAATACCTTACAGAAAAATTGACGCCATTAGGTGCACAGATGCCATTGGTTGCTCATATGGTCCTACCTTAGGTACGCTGAACCCCTCAAGTCCCAAGGCCTTTTTTCATCGAAAACCACTCAAAACTGCCATTTTTAAAGCAAAGAGCCAAAAAAAATTTTAAATATTTTTTTGGCATATCTAATCGTAGGATCTTGTACTAGACTTGCATAAAAATATGTGGAAGAAATTTCACAAACTTTGGCTAAGTAGATTGCAAGATATGTGCGTTTAAAGTGAAAGAAAGAAGTGTTTTTGCAGCTTGCTCAACTACATTTTATGGCTTTGAACCTTCATAACCTATGATTTTTTCTCTATTGATTTTGAATTTGCTTTTTTATATGATAAAAAATTGAGTTGAGAATCTAGGAAAGAAACTTCAACAAAAATACACTTAATTTTCACTCATTAAAAAATTGGTAAGTAGAAGTAGGTTCAAGATTGAAGGAAATCTAAATTGCTAATAGCTCTAAGATGGAATTGAAATCCACTAATCTAAATGGTGAGATTGTTCTGGCAAGAGATCTTAACCTTGTGAAGTTTTTATCTTCTTCTAAAATTGTGAAAATTGAGGTCAGAAATGAATCCTACAAGTTATTTTTTCAAGAAAATGCTTCAATTGCCCGAAATCTAAGATTGTCCATAACTTTTGCATAACAAGTCCAAATGGAATGAATCAAAGCTTTCCATGTAGGCAAAAATACAACCTATTTGAAAAAATTAAAAAAAAAATTATTTGAAGTTTTCTTGAAAGTTAATTTCTGCCCGCCGAACTAAAAAAAGGGCTTTTTGTGCCATAACTTTTGCTCTTGGACTCCAATTGAAATAAAAATTATATTTTCGGAAAGCTAACGTGTTATCTTCTCTCAAAAATTCAGAAGATTAGGACATATATTGAGACCATAGGAACTTACCCAAAATCCATTTTATCCTTGGAAGGGACAAAGGGACTTTAGGGGTTAAATGGTCGCTTCAGAGCTGACTACCTTAGCCCTTGTGAGTCATGACAAAAGAATCCAGTGAGTGAATATGCCACCCGTTAAGCGGAGGTCCAATCCTGAATTTCAGTAACTGAAGACTTTGTTTGACCAGGACTAGCTCATACAGTACCCATCACTAACTTAATCTGCAGGGAAAGTTATGACAAAATTCCAAGCTATCTGAAGAGCCAAATTCCAAATGTTTCAATCATGTGGCATTGGACATTAACCCCTAAAGTCCCAAGGTCATTTTTATGTCAAAAAACACTCAAAACTGCCCTTTCTGCTGCGTTCATCCAAGAAAACATATAAAATCTATTTTTTAGAAGCTAACCGTAAGATCTTGTACTTCACTTGTCTAAGATCATGTGGTAAAAATTTCGTGAAGTTTGACCGTACGGATTGGAAGATAACTGCATTCAAAGTTGAAAAAAAAAGTTTTTTTGGGTGCTGCCCTGAATTTTTAGATGACTTTGACCACCATTTGTGGGATTTTTTTGCACTATGGACTTTGAATTTTAAAATCTAATGTATTTTAGATCATGTTAGGAACATCTCCACCAATTTTCAAATGATTTGGAGACTTACAACACTTTCAAAAAAATCCTACAATGCGACTATGTAGTGAAAAATGGCAATACAATAGACCTTTTTGCAATGAGATTATCTACTCCATTCTTTCAAATCTCACAAATCGCAATGGTAGATTGCAAGATAAAATAGTTTTTCACAAGATCCAAATTTAAAAAAAAAAAAAAAAAACATTCCCTAAATTCTATGCAATTTAGAATGCCTCTGCTATCACCTAAAAGCTAAATTCGTTTGGGCAACTTGAAAAAATGGGTCCACTATGTTCCCTGTGAAAATCCAGCATGTTCCCAACTAAGTTCCCAACATTGGAAACGTCAAAGCTCCCCTAAATTCCTCCGAGAGTTTAGTTGAACTGCCACCTATGCAATAAGACCATCAATTTCTTCATACCATCTACATGGGACAATACAGGGGTGATCGGGAGCATGTGAACCCATGAGGCATACTTACTGGAGCAGATAAGATAGAACCACCCATAACCAATCACTTAAGCAATTTTAGACATGAGTTGATGTAGTGCAACACAAAGCAATATTTTCAGAGGTGCAATGATAGAAATGCTTGGGATTGCAAAACCTTTGGTAGTTTTATTGCTTGAATTGAAATTATTATGAATTTTCAAAGGCAAAAAGTGCACTGGACCCATTGCCAATCTTTAAACTCTTCCAATTCTGATCACTCAAAAAATTACTTTTCCACTAATTGCTTCCTACTTTCTTGCGCACTAAGTTGGGACATGTGTCATGAACTTTTAATCCCAACCTTGAAAAGATGAAAAAAAAACATTCTAGCCTTGGTTGGAAATTAGTCAATCTACGGTTGGCTATGGGGCACTTGTTGGTAATGGGTGGTTCTACCTTATTTACAATGGATTGAACGCCAGGATTGAATTATGGGAATAAAACAACTTTAAAGTCCTTTACCTTACTCAATTCTCAATATTTTTGGAAAAAAACAAAAAAATCATAGGATGTAGGTTGTTTATTACAACATTGCAACCATTGGGATTGGCCTTTTTTTAATTCCATAATTAAAATCTTGTACTACTTGCTTAGCAATTTTTCCCTATATGTTGTACACTTCCAAATGATCTTGAAAATTTTCAAGCATGTGGACAATTTGTGTAGGAAAATGAATCCAAAGGAGCACCACCATTTTGGACATTTTTTGATGTAAAAGTGAGCTTGCAAAGTGCATTTGCCTTGTTTTTTGCAGGGCCCGAAAAATGATTTTAGCAAATTTGAATGCTTATATCTTGCAATCCTTGTGGTGGAATTTTCTCAAAATTTTACGACATGTTCTCAAGTCAACATACTACAAGATCCTACGATTACATGTGTTAAAAAAAAATTTGTTTCAAAAATTTGATACTTGTCCTAAAAATGGCAGTTTGGGAGCAGTTTTGGTGAAAACATAGTCATGGAACTTTAGGAGTTAAAAATGACCAACAATTTCAATTACTCAAACAAAAAAGGTCAAGTTAACATCACCAAAATTCTCATTATATGTGCCATGGCTCTACAACATCATTGTATGAAATAAAGTAAATAGAATCCTTCAGGCTAATGTAAGACAATCCATTGCGGTCAAAATTTGGAGTTTGGCTTTACGCTGCTGTTGAAATTTTTCAATTTTTTCTCCACTTGTAAGACAAGTGTAAGAAATAGCAAGTGCAATTGATATTATATTTTTTCGATAAATTATGAATTTGCTAGGAATTTTTGAAGTGTTCAATTTTCCATGGTCCATTTTTGTAGACCACCCCATATAGCCAACAAAATTTGAATCCATTAGATGCTCATCTCACTACCTAATGCAACCACAATATTCTTTTAACATGGAATGCCTAAAATGTCAATCCTTGTAATGAATTTCACACTAAAAAGTTGGAAGTCCTTTATGTGGTTACTAATCACTCCATCACTATCATGTAAAACATTGATTGTGGCTTTGATCTCACAAAACTAAAAGACCACAATGGGGCCACTTCATAGGTGACCACTATGGATCAAATAACCGCAATGGGCTGTTTTACCTTAAAGGAAGTCTCCATATGATGTAGGTTAATACTTAGAAGTGCTAGGAAGGTGTTCTTGAGGGGCACTAGGAGAGAGACCCCATAGCATCATAAGGTAGATACCCAAAAAATGGCACTTGATCTTAAACTTGCCACTTCCTAAGGTGTACCTCTTCAAAACCAATTATGTACTTTGTGGAAGAAACGCTTTTAGAAACAAACTTTGATCCTTCATAACTTTTGCATATTGTATCCAAATGGCAAGTGTTTTAGTGCATTGGAACCTCCTTTCACTTGCCAAAAAGACAATATAAAATTTTGAACAACCTAATAATAGTAACTAGACACAATACCAATTTTTGGCGCTTTTGGGTGTACCCGCCTTAATAACCAGCATGGATTCTTTTCAAAGGATTCAAATCTATAGTAAGGCAACATGTCCAAAATTTGCCCACCTAAGAGTTGAAATCAAATTTTGGGGAGCCGAAGCTTCTTGAAATATTTTTCAATAAATTTTCCTTGAAAGACAAGAGGAATTGTCATCTAATCTAAGTCATTTCATATTTTAGGGAGCTTTGTGGAATTAGTGATAAAAATTTGAAGTTGAAATGGTATAGGGTTCTGAAATTGCCCACCTCCTAAAATATACATTGTTTGTACATGGCTGAAGGCTACGAAAAAAACATGTATATACTCTAGGACGTGGGTGGTTTTAGAGCCTTTTACATTACAAATGTAGGTATAATCTTCATTGTTTAAAAGTTTTGGAAACCCTAATGAAAAATCTTAGAATGCCAATGTTTCTATTACAACATGTAACTATGATACTAAAAATAAGAAATTCATTCCTAAGACCTTTGAATTGAAAGCCCTAGTATACTATTATTGTTTTTAATATATAGGCATGTCTCATTTTCATGGAGTACCATAAATTTCTACATATTGGAGTCATTGATAATAACCAAAAGTTCCTTCAAATGGTGTATTCCACAAACTTGGCACTTTTACGTTTAAATGGTGCGTTCTAAAATTTATACCATTTCTAGACTTTAGAGCTGAAGAAGGAAATGAATGAAAAATGGCATATGGAATAACCACCATTTTAACAAAATTTCCCATTAGTTTTATCTCTCTCAATAAATGATGAGTGAACTCMCAAATCCAGGTAATTAAAGCACAAGAAACAGTTCTCGTCTCCAAATGAATATTATTGTATGCCCATTTACCCTATTACATTAGGAGCTAGGTCGAGCATATTTTGCAAAGCACTATAGGGTCAAACTTTCTAGCAAAAAAGTGGCACCTCTTGATGGATCGGTTGTTATATCAACAAGTATAGGCTCCTAGAATCCTCCTTATGAGTCCAACATTAGGGCCTCCTGCCATGTACATCGGTCCGGTGGAAAAAGCACTAAAAGACAAGAAGTGACCACCGATTGTCTTGCCGGCCTCGGGGAGCAGAGAAATCGGGTTGCAAGCTTCACCGATATCGGTGAACAAGCCCATTGGTGAAGAGTAGTGGAGATTGGTCAACTTGAAGAGAATCCACTACGTGTGATATTTTTAGTCGGTCTCTCCCCACCGAACCGGTCCACATAGTAGGAGAATTAATGGTTTGGCATTGTAGCTTCCCGGGAGAAGCTGGGTCATGGCAAGGAACACCGTGCATTTTGTGGACACCTTTGTAACACGCTCTCTTGTCCTCTGCTATAACTTTGAATAATGAATCCAATGCAGAAAACAAAAAATTCTTTTTTAGATGTTGTGATTGTTATTGTATCTCTTATTTTTCAAAATTTAAAAAAAATTATTTTATATTTAAAAGTCAATTTTATTAATTTGTCACATTTTGGAATTTAGGATTTTGAATACAAAAAAGTTGTTTAAACTAACAATTTTTGGCTAAAATTTTCGTGGTGTATTCTTATAATAGGCATACATGTACATACTAAAGGGCATCTAAAAATACACTATTCTATGTCCTCCACGTTTGTGCAAATAGGCCTTCTTTGCACATGCACTTATAAACAATAAAAATGGTTATGACTTTGTTTTTTTGGTCAAATCTCATCACCATCAAGTCCTCACAAATGAGTGATTTTTGCTTTTTTTAGTTTCACTATTGTTGATTTATTATAAATTAAAACCTCAACCTACCTCTTTTCTATCCAAAATTCTATGTTCAAGAATATGTCACTAAATATGCATACTTGGCATCTAACCCAAGTCGTTTCATATTTTTCGGACCTTCAAGGAATTAGTTACAAATTTTTGAAGTTGTAATGCAGTGGTCACTAAAAGCGACCACCTCCTAAAATGTACACTGTTGGTACATTGAAGAAAGCAAAATGTACCTCTGTAACATGATTGCTTATAGAGCATGGGCGCTTTAAGAGCAGACTATCTTAAGTTATGTAGCAGACTGGGTGAGGTTGGCAAAATGAGTTCATGAATTTCTCATAATAAATGGCATCGTTGACCACCACAAGTGCGAGATCCCGGTCAATTTGGAACCACTGACTGCCCTTGTGGAGGGTGTCCACTACCACCTCGAGCGAAGTGCGGTTCGATTTCATGATGTGCTTGTAAGGTAGAACCACCCATTTCCGACCAGTGCCCCATAGCCAACCGTAGATTGACTTATTTTGAACCAAGGCTAGAATGTTTTTTCTTCTTCTTTTCAAGGTTGGAACTAAAAGTTCATGATTCGTATCCCAAAGTAGTGCAAAAAAAAATAGGAAGCAATGAGTGGAAAAGTAGTTTTTTTAATGATCGGAATTGGAAGAGTCCAAAGATTGACTATGAGTCTGGAGCACTTTTTGCCTTTCAAAATTCACAGTAATTTCAATTCATACGATAAAATTACCAAATTTTTTGCAGTCCCCATCATTTTTATCAACACACTTCTAAAAATATTTACCATGCAATTGCATTGCCTCAAATTCGTCCGAATTCCTTATTTGGTTGGTTATAGGTGGTTCTACCGTATGTGTTGGGGAAGTTGTCCACAAGGATGCGCTACTATGACAAAAGGAAAAAASAACTGTTGGCGTCATTGAGAAGGGCATTGGATAATAAAAGGATTCTACGCATGTGCAGCACTTAGTGGGAGCATGGCCTACATAAAAAGAAAAAAAAAGAAAAAGAAAAAAAACGAAAAAGAAAAAAAAAGACCTATAATAAGATCAAAAATTGCAATCTAATTATTGGTTAGGTTCATCTTTTTGTGGGTCCTTTCCTTAGCGAGTTCCTCGATCTATGCCGACCATGTTTCTATTTGTGCATAGATCTCTGAAAACTAGAATTATTGTAAATCTTATGTCTAGAAAAGTAATTAAATTTTTGAAATTTTTGCTATATAAATCAATATGAGGAATAAGCCTTGAAACATAGTGTACTCACTACCTTATGAAAATAATCATCAATTATCATGTCACCTTGATACCACTTTGAAAAAAACAAGGATCACTTCTACAAGAACAACAAAAAAAATACACAATACTCAAAAAAATGATTCAAAAGTGCTTGAAAAGCACTACAGTCAAGACTTGTTTTTTAATGGTTAATAAATACTAACCTTTGTTTGTTTGTTTGTTGATATAACTACTCTTTGTTTGGATCTCTAATTCTAAATTTAGGCTGATACATCTCAATATATGTTSTAATTTTAGAATRAAAAGTAAAACTCAATCTCGTGGTTTCTCAAGTTTTMTCTAYAGGCCAATTTTTTTTATGTACCCTCCCATTTTCAACAGTGATGGAATAAATCTTGCAGATGTAGATTTACTAAAGTGGGTACACCCAAAAGCGCACTTGACTTTAAAGCTCCATTTATAGTTTGTGTACATTTCCAAAATCAGTCATGTACACAAAGTGGATGAATGTTGAAACTTAAATCCAGCATGTGGATGAATGTTGAAACTTAAATCCAGCATGTGGATGAATGTTGAAACTTAAAGCTCCACTGAGTGTGACATTTTTTATCGCCACTATGGCACTTCGTAAAAAATGAAAAAAAAAAAAAAAAACCTGCTTCACACCCACCATCGAGATTACGGGGACAGTCAGCAGCGGCTGGACTGTCGACCCTGCCTGAGCTTCCTGCGCTGATGCATCCACAGAACTGACCAAGCAATCCACCTGCGCCCGCCATTGAAAGCAGTCAAGCCGTCGAGACATGGTGAGCTTTTGTTTGTTTCCTTTCTTCTCCACTTGTTGTGAAGTTTTGCGACCTCAAACTTGCTCTATTGAACTAGAATTGGTTGCAGCAGAGAAGAGCATAGTCTGGAAGGATGTGTATTGCMTTCTGGTTGCTGGAAGCTCATCCCGAGTACAAGCTGCTGTTGGCGCTCAACCGAGACGAGTTCCACTCGCGCCCCACGCTTCCTGCTCATCGATGGACTGACCAGGTAACGTGAATTCGATTTCTCTTTCTACACCTCTCATTGTTTAGTCTTTACAGTACTTGCGTTGCTTTCAATTCAAGCAATTTTCTTGTACCTGATTGTAAATTTTTGAATCAAGAATTAGCCAGATTTAGGGTGTACGACCATGTCGGCTATGTGAAGATGAGATCGAAGTCGTTTTTAGTGCCACACCGGAGACACTTAGCTTGTGATAAGGAGTTTTGAATTGACAGGGAAAAATTCGTTCASAGGAGAGTTGTTGTTGCTGTTTTYYTTTAACCCTAGATCGTGAATTTATAAGTACTACTGACTTCCGATGACACATTTGAATTCAAATACAGCCGCAGATCATCGGTGGGCGGGATGGAAAGGAGGGTGGCACATGGTTGGCAATCTCTGAGTCCGGGCGTCTTGCATTTATAACAAATTTTCGCGAGCCTGGGAAAGAGAAATCGGGAGCGGTAAGCAGGGGACTGCTTCCCACGCTCTTTTTAGAATGCTCTCTGTCGCCCATGGACTATCTGGAGGGAGTGGCTGCTCGAGCTGGTGATTACAATGGGTTTAACCTAATTGTAGCCGATACCAACACTGGGGAGATGGCTTACCTGTCCAATCGGCCCTGTGGGCAGCCCATTGTWGTCAAGCAGGTTAGATACTTGAATGAAATCACCCCTTTTCTCTCTCTCGTGAATTAGATTTCTGGCGCTTGTTCCTTTTCCACTCTAGCCCTGAAGACAAATTGATCACTTAGCAATGAGAGAACTATCATTGTCAGCATTATGTGGCCCGATGACCGCAACTTAGAACCTTGATAGTTCATGAGTCAGGAAAGTTGCTTTCAATCGTTGAACTTAACATGTTAGTGGAAGCGTGTCAAAGAAAGAAAATGTCAGACGATCTTCGAATCTTGAATAGCAGATGGGCCCAAGGTTTCGGTTCCTGAACTCAAGCATGAGATGTAGGTCTCTGCTGCGTTCAAACCATAACCCTAATCCTAACAGAATTAGGACGAAAGTTAACGAACCACTATGTACCAACCGTTGGCTGAAAATCTGTTTGAGATTGCAAGAGAATAATTCCTATCATTCTGGTTGTATTCTAAGACGAGCCTTGCGGATGAATTTGAGTCTTTGCAGGTTTCTCCAGGCCTCCACTGTCTGAGCAACGCCAACCTGGACTCCCCGTGGCCGAAAGCCCTTCGGGGTAAAGAAAAGATTGAGGCACTGTTGTCTGAATTTCCTGACCAGGTAATACCGGAGGACCGCTTGGTCGCTGAAGTACTTACTGACTCAGCAAGAGCTCCGCTTTCATCTCTACCAAAGACAGGCTTGTCTGAAGCACAGGAGCACATAGTAAGCCCGATTTTTGTCTATACAGAGAATCCGCCYTACGGCACTCGGAGCATGGCAGTTGTAGCAGTGCGAAAGAATGGGCAAACAACTTTTTACGAAAAGTATTTGGAGGGTGGAGTTTGGAAGGAGCATAAACTCTCTTTCTCCTCTACTACTACAGTGGAAAACATAAGACCCGAAGGACAGGCTCAACTTCATTCTTCGAATGGAACTTGAAGGTGGGTCCAACTTTGTCCCMAACGACATTGTAATGTACGTTCCTAACTTAGAAAGAGTACACATCGTTCTCTAGAGCGATGACGGTATCCCTGTGAATATTTAAGTGGACCAAGAGAGAAGAGCTCTGGAGTCTGGACTGGCTTATTCTAAGCATCCATTGCAGATTGGCCAATGTCGGAATGCTCATATCCTTGAGAAGAGCGCTACTCTACCAGCACSTGTGGATACTTAGACTGTTGTTTAACAAACCGACAACCTGGGAGTAACTGAARAGGTGGCAATCGCTTTACACGAGTCCGATTACTTGGRCTGTGAAGTACTACTGTATCAATTTTGTTTGTAATTTGGTACTATCTCGGTACCCTCGTAAACWCATATTTGTATATTTCTTTGAAATGTTCACTGGTGGCGCTTTTGAAAATTGCTTTAATGAGAATTTGTGCTAAATACACAGTATACTGCGGAGCACGCTGATTGCAAGAGGCCTCAGTAATACACATTATGCAAATTTAATGTGGCCATTTTGACCATTTGGGAATTTGTGAAGTAGCTTACAAAATTCTCGGACATAACAGTTGTGTCCATATTAAATTTTCACCCATTGTTGYTATTTTTTCTCAAAAGGATAGAACTCATTTTGCATGCCAACTTATGAACAAAAGACCAAAAGTGCCAGAAACCACAACATCGGTATTTTGTTTTTAGAAACAAAACCTCATATAAAGTAATTAAATACTATTTATTAAACCTCGTGGAGTAACYAACAAGTATAACTAGAACTTGAGTCAATGATGTGGGGTTCACCATTATCAAAGTTTGGYAACAAAACCCTAGTTGAAAATTGTTGTTTCTCCATCATATAGGTATCGGGTTCCTTTCTTCAAAAGGAAGTTTTRTGTTGAAGTTGGCAAGATTTGGTTGTAGATAAAATCCAACAATGCCTTGTTGTTAATTGCCATGAAACTCAATAGCATCATGGCACTATCATGGAAATGTTGTAGAAGCATAGCTTGTTATTTAATTCATTCCCTAGCTCTTGTTTATTTGATTGATACCGTTTGAGCGACCATCACAAGATCATCTATCTATGGTGACGGCAATTRTACATCAGGATTGATGCGAGTTTCAACTTTGGCAATGTCATTTGCCACACGCATGGCATCGTGGGCACATCCAAATAAGCCCTTCCTACCAAAACCAACCCCATACAAGCCACGTGGACCCTTCCATCCATTGGGAAAATCCTTGAAGGGGAACCCATCTTGTTTAAACATGCCTGCGCCTTCCTGCACATTGGGAGAAAAAAAATGCAAGTGAGCATCACATTCTAAAACCATTAACTTCTATTCTACAGGAATTCAGTTTCAGTAAAAATCAGACATGCTGTACAAATTCTCTGTCACCATTTTGAGAAGGTCAACCTACTGATTCATGTGATCATGTCTCAATGATCATGTGGAGGCCTTCCACAATGAGACATGATCACTGTGGTCACAGGGAGACCCTCCTAACTTATGTCTCATTTAAAGGGATTGTTTTTTACAAGCTTGTCTAAAAGCTCCCCCAAATGATTATTTACATATTTTATTGAATATAATATATTATTCGAACAAGAATATAATTATTTTATTGAATCTATCCACAGTTTGATACGCCTGTGCTGCAGACTGGTTTTCAATCATTGCTCTCTCCAACAAACACGCTGTGTATGTCTGCTTGTTCAACTAATTATTTTTTGAAGTATGAAATTAAACATTCAAATGTGTTACCCTTCTTCTAGTATTACCTTGAGCCAGTTGCTAACGGAGCTGACATAGCCTGTGGCCATGATGATGGCGTCGAAATTCTCTTCAACTCCATTCACAAATATGGCCCCAGTTTTGTTTAGTTGATCAATTGCTGGCACCACCTGAATTCAACAATCACCCCTGAAACAAATGAATTTCCAAGCACACAATACAGACTTTGCGTATAGGTATAGATCAGTCTTTCAGAAACTATCAAGACTTCACAATGATCACAGAGTTAATTGTATTTAAGTGTGTGCAATGCAACACCTGGAGCTAGAGTTTGAGAAGAACACAGGAAGAAATTCCTTTGAGCACCCAAAGTACTAAGGTCTAATGAAGTTTGGTGTTGTGTTTCTTTGGCACTATTCTTAGTTAAACCTTCCTCACCGATGCTATAACTAGGGACAACGTCGTTTAATAATACAATGCCACTTGTAATTTTACATTATATTCCACAGAACAGTCTTTCTGCAGGGTGTGCTTCTCTAAAAAGAACCCCACCCTAAACCTCCCTAGGGCTTAAGCTTGCAAGGATTTTTTTTTTTTTTTTTTTTTCTCTCCCAATGTTATCTAAAAGCTCTTCTACAAGTCTTAATTTAAATTTAAATGAAAACCCTTTCTCAAAATCTTGCGAGTTCAGAAGCCATGCAAGCCCTGTTTCAAATTGAGAACGGATGGAAGTGAAATGCAAGCCCTGTTTCAAACTGAGAACGGATGGAAGTGAATTACCTTGATGTCTCCGCTCTTCACTTTGGCCACCGTGCCGAGATCCAGCACAGGTGTGTGCCCCGTCCTGGCCTTCATTTCCAATGGGCCTTCCTTGGGTCTGACCAGACCATACTTCCCAGTGCTGCCAAGCGTGAGCCACGAGAAGAAAACCACGCACTTGTCCACAAACCACTCGGGAAACACTTGGAGCAGCAGCAAAATGACTTGGAAGGTCGAAATGTTGAGGCCGAACAAGTCCCGAGGCATCACGTGAAACTGCAAAATTAAAGTATATTTAAAACGTCACATTAAGTCATATTCAAGGCAGAAATTCATACCTACTTAGCACCGTCAAAAGATTCCCTAGAAGCTTGTTAAAGCTTGTTAAAGCTTGTTAAAGCTTGTTAAAGCTTGTTAATGAACTCGTCTTCTTAAACAAGACAGTAGCTATGCAACTTGTTAACACTCTTCATCTTGAAACTAGCAGCGATGGAACTATCTAGAAGCTCTACATATGCCTTTAGCATTAGCTCACTTCTTCATTAAGGTTAAGACTACTCAAACTTCCTCACAGTACAGTAGCTTTTGTCAATGTAAAGGCCCCCTCCCTGTCCGTCCAGAGCCAACAAAAAAGAAACCAACAAGCTACACAGCTGGCCCTGCCACACTCAATAATGCTAAAAAAATATCGGACGACTCTTTTCCACCTGAAAGCTTCAATCTGTCCAAAGCCAAGGTCGTGCACTTGAATGTCAGAATTTTTACCAATTCACGAATCCTTCCGGTACACGTATTACTCCATTGAGAGCATAATTGTGCTCTTGAATGTCAAGAGTTTGCCGATTCACAAATTCGATCATTATAACTAGTCTATTTAGTAATTGGACGAAATGCTACAGTTAGTGGATTGAGTTTATAAAAAAAGAGCACACACTTACGCCTGTAGAAAAATTCGGTTCTAGAGGTTGACACATATAGTAAACAGAATGTTTTTGTTTGGAATGCAAATTAAAGATGCATCTTTCACTGTAGAATTAGTAAGTTCTCAACTACGAGCTTGACTTGACCTAGATGCTAAAGTTAGTGGATTGAATTTGCACAACCCACCAGTAGAAATTAAAGGTCCTTTTCTAGCTCCTATAGTAATTGACAAAGTGTACAGAATGTTTTGTTTGCAAATAGAGAATCTAGATGCAGTTTTCTCTGTCAGTAGCAGTAGAAACTCAACAATGCACATGAATCGTTGTGAAATTTAGAAGTAGCGGAAGCGGAGGCACTGACGAGACTGCTAGCGAGCAGCGATCAKAGCCAGGGTCGGAATTCAACTATGCACCTGAATTGGACAAGATGCTATATGGAGTGGATGGAATTTGCACAACACAGCACCTACGTATCCCTGTAGAAAAAGTCAAATGGCTAGCTAGTGGTTGCCATAGTGTACAGACTGTTTTGTTGCAATTGGCAATGGAAAGGAAGCATCTTTCACTGTAGAATTCGGAATTCAACGATGCTCATGAATTGGACGAGATGCTAGCTACTGTTAGTGGATGGAGTTTGCACAGCACAACACAACCCAGCTAGCGCAGACGTATCCTCGTGGTTGACATAGTAAACAAAATGTTTTGTTCAGATCGCAATAGATCGAAAAGCTAGATGGAGCGTTCACTGTAGGAATCGGAATTTCTGCATGCACATAGAATTTTATATTATAAGCAAAGGCAACTGACCAGACTGCGAGCCGAGAGCCAGGGTCGAGCTCCGAAGTTGGCCAAGTCTAGCGCCACCTCCATACCCGTGTTCCCCGCTCCCACCACCAACACTTTCTGGTTCGCATACTTCTCTCCATTCCGATACACCATGGCATGGCTCACCTCGCCAACGAACTTCGCATCGCCGAACAACCTGGGCATGTAAGGGTCCGCATTCTCTCCCGTCGCCACCACCAAGGACCGCGACACGAACTCCACCACGTGCTGCAAATCCTCAGGCTCACCAATTTCACAATTCGTGTTCGGAATAATCGTCTGCTTGGCTGTGATGATCCACAASCCTCTTTGGGTTGAAAACTCCGCGCTCGTCACGGTGGTGTTGTACATGGGCTCAATGCCGAAGTGGAGACGGTAACGCTCCAAGTACGAGACGAACTGATCGCGCGAAGGGTATTGGGGGTAAGAAGCAGGCATGGGGAGGAGAGGCAAGTTGCAGAAGTGCTTAGGGAGGTGCAAGTGGAGACGGTCGTAAGTGCGGTACTTCCATAGGGAAGCGATGCAGTCCTCACGTTCTAGAATGAGAGATGGAATGGAGGCGCTGGACAAGCACGCTGCGGTGGCCAGACCTGAGGGTCCCGCGCCGATRATCAACACGGGCAGAATACCCTTTTCATCACCGTCAAGCTTCATCGCTGGTGGAGAATTCGGCATGCGGGACACTATTTCTGCAATTGAATTCAGTGAAATCGCAAAGCTTTCAGCATGGGTACTTGGAGAATTGGATCAAAGTCTTCAGCTAGTGGTACTGATCTTGCTAGATCAAACTCTACTCAGCGATGACTCCGATCCTTTGCTACTAATTACTTAGAGGCYTGCTCAGAAGCAGCTTATGCAGAATGGGAGAAGATTTAGAGACTTGAAGAGCATTGAATCGCKAGATAGCTAGCACAKGGAGAGACGTCTAATTGCRAGTTTCWTTTGTAGTGATCCAGATMGTGAGTTTCGCTGTGTCGAAGGTGTGGAAACTAGTAAGCCATGCCTCAAGTGTCCACTCAGGTGGAGGCCACACTTGCGCTTGTTCTTCATCATTTCTAGAAATTGCACTACATTGGATAATAGGGACACACATGATCTATCGAATCAGTGTGATAAAACCAGTGTACGTCTGTCTTCCTGTCAATTGTCTATCTAGCTGCTAATCTAAGCCACCATGGCTTGCTAGCTTGCTTGATCAAGCCGTCTTAGTGACCCGGGTGAATGCGACATTTCGCTCGATTGACAGGTATTGTTGCACGAAGATGCCTGGCCACAATGATCGACTGAGTATATACCGTTGCTAGATAGATATAATTTGGGGRGGGAGATTATATTGCCTTGGATTTGCACTCATCACATGATCAATCTATCGCTAGATGCGTGCTGTACCTCACTCTCGGCCGGCCATGTCGCGATCACTCACTGACTAAGCCTGCGGGGGCTTGGATATATTAGCTAGATCACTCACTGACTCACTGACTATGGCTTCAATGACGAATGACTCTGCCACGGAATGCAACTCGACACCTCCTCCGTGGGCCCTGTCGAGAACTTTGGGCTCCACTCGGCCGAGTCGCTCGTCACAAGCTACAACGACCCATCGCCTGCAGAGGAAGATGCACGACGGAGACCTCTTCTGCATGGGAGGATACTTTGGATTATTGATTTATACCCTCCAGAGATCTGTGCTAGATCAATTAAATGGCAGATCTATTTTGTGGGAATTTGCAGTCCAATTAGCAGAGTTTCAGTTCACTAGTGAAACCATGATCCAAGGGAAATTACCACATGGCCTTCAGGAGGGACTTCAAAACGAAGCTCGATCAAAGCTGTACCCACTCCTAGTTTTTGAATTCCTTTGCACCTGAACACGGCAATTCCTAAAAAAAAAAAAACATTTTCTCAAATATGACCAGTACAAGCTGTCTTTAATAACGAATTAATTCGACAATTGATACCAGTTCAGCGACATGCATTCAGTGAACTGTTGTAGTGAACTGTTGCAGACTTCCCGTTCACTACCTCTACTGGAGACATGATCTGTGGGACATTACCCAGCACATGGCCTGAGGGTGTTCCTTCAACCTCACATCTACAAAACTCCAGAATTAAGGATCTCGATCTGTGCACATCCCTCAGTACTGCAAAGCAACAAACCATTTCAACAAACTAAATATGACACTTCCACGTCATCATCCACGCACGAATATGACCATCGATACCGGCGATTCCGTGAACTGATCGATACCCCATCCGTGCATTCAGTGCATTTGATCTTAATTTCGATTAGTTTAAGCGATTTGAATAATCCATCCTGCGTCATGGGCAAGCTAGGCAAGACTCCGCAACAGTAAAATTRATTAAGTGGAACMAGTTAAGTTAAGTTATTAMTTAAGCCCGGGTGCATGCCCCCTGGCCTAGCTAGCTTCTAATGCAGCACTGGCTACAGTACGTAGGTACTAGTGAGTGCCGCGCTTTAGGAGGCGGAGCTTCCGTCGGTCCTTTGTTGATCTCGTCAAGGCCCTTCTTCCCTGGCTGGCCCCTCTCTACTGTAGCTAACGATGGCAGACGACTCGTCTCCTCTCCGTCCTGTACGTGAGTTACGTCCTGGTCTYCTTCTTCTTTTTTTTTTCTTCTTTTTCATGGGAACTTTCCGTCCGGCCTTCCAAGCGGTACGCCAGTCCTGCCGGCGTCGGGAACTGGGAAAGAACAAGCCTGGGAGCTCCCCAGCCGACGACGGCATTCGAGGTGAGTACGTCACTGGGGGCAATCATTGCACCTTATCGAACGCCCGGCCTTGACTGGAGAACGAGAGAAAGAAAGAGAGAAAGAGAGAATGTTGGCAAGCGGGAACACAAGCCAGGCCGGTACGGTCAGTGCTGCAGTTGCCGGCTAGCTCTAGAGGCAGAGCGCAGGCGAGCAACGGCAATGATGCAAGAACCAAAATCTTATTGGTGTAAGCTTGAGGGGGGATCCAAAATCTCTTCTTAACAGATATTTTGTTAAAATGGCAGTATACATATGTCATTTTCCCATTCATTTTCTAAGACTGGTATACATTTCAGACCACTCGGTCTAAACCTAAAAGTGCCAAGTTTGTGAAATATTGCCATTTTAACGAAATATCTGTCGCTTGCAAATAGGCATGGCATGGGTTTTGCTTCTTGTCCAAGGTTCAAGGCATATAAAATTGATCAATGAACAATGCTTTGACTTTACAACCTAGAATTGGTGCTTGGCAAGCCTTGGTTGCTACTGAAGTGCGTGTTCAGYAGATTGAAACATGTACAACAGGTTCTTTTGGGTAATACAAAGATATTATTCTTGTGGTCAATGTGTAACGCTGGATTTTGAAAGGAGAGTTAGATTGTGGCCATAGTTGGAGTTGTGCATTGCAAAAAAGAAACTAAGAAAGATTAGTTGAAGCATTCCAAGATAATCCAAAAGCCACTTTTTGTCAAAGATTCACTTGCATCGAAGTCCAAGTAGGGGCTTGGCCTATCGACGATCGTGTAAGGGTTGAACTTTTGAAAGGAAAATGCGTTGTTTTATGGGTGGAGAAACATTCTTTTGGCTTTGGATTGGCTCAAAATACTTTAAGATATTATTTGTGCTCTTCGTAATCATGTTTTGTTGATTTAGAGCCTTCAAAGTAAGGTGGGCGGTGCGAAGGTCGGTGACGCACTGACGCACATGTTGAATGCCCATCAAGAAAAAATAAAGTAGAACCGTTGCAAATTCTCTCATTTATGCTCATTTGAATTATGAAGTAGTGAGGATTTAAATAGTAATTATCTAGTGATGCACATTAAATTCTTGAAGGACCAAGGACTTCTTTTGCCCTAAAAACACCCAAATTTGTCATTTCTATTTCAAAGAGTAAAAAATTTGAAAATTGTTTTCTCTTTGCACATTTAACCATAGGATTTTTCACCTAACTAGTGTGAGAATGTGTAGAATAAATTTCAAAAATTTTGACTGCACAAATAGGGTTGTCATACCGGACGGGTTGGAGTGATCGGACGGGATGAATGGACGGGCAAACCAGACCGGACGGACGGACGGTCCGGACAAACCGTCTGCGCCCTGACCGGACGGGTGAGACCTCTATCGGACGGACCGGATGGACGGACGGGCGAACCGGACGGACGTCCAGTATGACAACCTTGTGCACAAATTGCAAGATATCTGTGCTTAAAGTGAAAAAAAAAGTTTTTTGAACCTTCTTATCTTAAATTTTTTGCACTACTGAGTTTTGAGGTATAAATCATCATGGTGGAGAATTGGAGTGAGACTGTGAAAGTCTAGGAAACAAATTCAAGGAAAAAAACTTAAGTTTTTTTCCTTAAATTTTTTTCAGTAGAGGTAGGTATGAGATAGAAGGAAAATCTAAATTATTAATATCACTAAGATAGAATTAAAATGCACAAATCCCTATGGCAAGATTCTTCTAGCAAAAAAACTAAACCATGTAGAATTTTTTTCTTAAATTGTAGAAATTGCATTCAGAAATGAATCCTACAAGTTGTGTTTTCAAAATGATGATTAGATTGTCCAAAAAGTAAGCTTGTCCATAACTTTCACATCCTTGTCCAAATGAAATGAACCAAATCTTTCCATGTAGACAAAAGTTTAATCTATGGGGATTTTTTTTAATAATCAAATTTTTGAATTTCTTTTTGCTACCTGGTCTTTCCAATTTTGAGCATAACTTTTGTTTCAGAGCATAATTTTTGTTCTTGGCATTAGAGAAAATCTGGACTCTCTAGAAGGCCGCTAAAAAGTGCTAAAATGGACCCCTGTTTCTTTTTATTTGTGTCATCACTGTAGTAAAGCAACCAAACGTCAGAGCATTGGTAAATGAGCAGTTGTGTTCTATTGGAGGAAAGTTGTAGGAAACTGAAATATATTGTGTGACAGTCAAAATATTCATACAAGGTGAATCTTTCATTTTGTCAAAGATGTTGTTTTTTCTATAGCTCCGTAGGACCCAAGAAATAGAGTGGCTTATCAAACCCTAGCGGCCTTCTAGAGAGTCCAGAATTTCTCTAATGGATATCTATTGAAAAAAAACATTAAATTCCCAAGTCAATTTTTCTACTTTTAAAAAAGCTTTCAAAAATTCATGACAAAAATTGAGATCACCCGGCCAAAATCAAAATTGTCTTCCAAAAGATCAAATGGTCCTTCACGGGTCAAAATATTTGAAAGGAAAATGCAATTTTTTTTAATGAAAAATATTCTTTTCAAATCATATTGGCTCAAGCCTCAAGGTACATAAAGAAATATACCTCAAATACAAGCATGTTCTTCTAAAGCGTGCCCAAATATGGTAGAAGGACCCATTACTAACTGGCACCCCATCACCAATCAATAGGGTGTTGTATTTCCGACCAGGGTGGACCAGATTTCCATTTTCTCCTTGGAATGCGTGTTTTTTATTTTTTCAAGGTTTGGACCAATAAGTTCATGACACATAAGTGAGCAAGAAAGTAGGAGGCAATGAGCGGGAAAATAGTTCTTGAATGATCGGAATTGGATGACTCTACATGTTGATCATGGGTCAAGCCCAACTTTGGCCTTTCAAAATTCATAGTAATTTCATCGTAAGAGATAAAATTACCAAAGTTTTTGTGATTTCCATCATTTCAGTCAATGCACCTCTAAAAATATTTGCTTTGTCTACCACTACCCTAAATTATGTCCATAATTGCTTATTTGATCAGTTACGGGTCCCTCTACCATAAATCCAAAGAAAAAGTGGATCCTTGTTGTATTGTACAACAATAGAGTTTGGAAGGATTGCATATTTTTCCAAAATCTTATTATATAAAACAAAATTACTAAGGATTTTTTAGTGGAAGATTCTCTTTGACCTATTATGGTGATATAGACCTTTCTTTTTTTGACCATAGGCTAATTGCAAAATCAACGAAGGGTTGATTGCAATATTGAGAGCCTTCCAAGCAATCATAATGAGCCACAACTACTTTGGAGACTATGCCATAACTTCATGGAAAGACAACAGTCTATAGATTGAAAATTGGGGGGTGATTAGAAATGGGTTGCCTCCCTTACATATTTCTTACTCATGAAACAAAATAATCACCTTTTGGAAGGGTTTGAAATAACAAGCTATTAATTGTTTAGCCACTATGATCTTGCAATTAATGTCAATAATAAATTATGATCTTAAAACAAATTTTGTCATTAAGATCTTGCAATTAGTGGAGAATTTTCCTTTTAGAAGTTTAGAATGATATTCTTGAATAAATTAATTAAAAGATCCTACAATTGGCTTCATCCAAAATTAAAAAGCTTTATTACACTCATAGTCAGTCATAATTTAAAAAGATATTTTGAAGCAATCTTTTGCCACTTCTAAACAGTTGTTAAAAGTTAGTTAGGGTTAAAATCTTATTAAAAAGTTAAAAGAATTGAATTTTTTCTTAACAATTTGCAAAAATTAAAACTAACTGAATAATTTGTTGTGAAGTTGAAATTTGATCAAAAAGTGATTAAAAATCAAAGATAAAAAATCAGTAACAAGTTTATACATTTACATAAATTTTGATGTTCAAAATTTGAAACCTTCAATAGTTTGTCACTGGTAGGAGTGGTAGCGGAGAAAGTAGAGAAACTTTGATTTTGTAATATTTGTAATGATACACATAATGCATACTTTGGAATGCACATGAAAAAAAAGAGTCAATTTTTTTGAAGAGTGTATCTTTTGTAATTGTATGGAATCCTAATTGATGGCCTTCAATATTGATTTTCAAATCCAAATTTGCTTTTGTGAGGACAAAAATAATACTAAAATTTAAAAGATGATATAATAGATATTTTATTGGGCTATTTATAGATATTAATATGTTTTGGAATATATTAAAAACTTAAGCAACATGTAAAATAGCCAAGGTTTATAGTCAAAGTGTTGATTTGAATGGACAATTTTGTAGGCTTAGCTTAGGATAAGTGTTGGATTCATTTACAATAGTGCCAACCACCTTTACTCATGAGGTAGATGATCTCAAGTGAAGATATTGAGACACTTGAGTAGATCATTTCATCTTAGAGTTTGTATAACCCTTAAAGGACGGACCTATTGCCGTGGAGAAAGGTGGGGTGCAATATGTAGTGCTTGACCGAGGAGAAAAACACTATTCATTCACATGATTAGCTTTGAAAAAATTGTACAAACCAATCCCTGATGCTAACCATTCAAAAATTGAGAGAAGGGGAGCGTGACACAAAACACTTTCATGTTAAAATCTTTACTATCTTCATAAAACTAGGGCTACCTGAAAATATGGAAGCGATTAGAGACACTAAATTTGACTTCCCATGATGATTGACATATGTGTGGTCACTTTCACAAAAAGAACGGATGAAAACTGACGAGTATCCACTGAGCAGATGAGTTTTTGTCTTCCAAAGGACACAAAATGTCCGCAGCGGCGTTCAAGGGTTAATTGTATTTTTCGGTATCAAATTCATAGGATTTTTGAAAAATTGACTTACAATTCAAAACATTATTTTTAATTTTGGTTGGAAATAGATTATGATGATAGAATGGAGTTAGATATTGGCTGATTTTTCTTAAAAAATTGTTAATTTTGCTTTCATGATATTTTCTTAAATACTACATATATTTTTATGTATCCAAAAAATTTAAAATCTTGAATTTAAKTTAATTTCGAAAATTAATTAGGAATGCTAAAACTCTAAAAGAAAAAAATTAGTGACCACACCTTAAAAATTCACATTCAATTGGTAGTGAGGGGCTTTGCAAAATATAATTCAACACATTTTCTACCAGTGTCTCTTTATAATGCTTCAAAGATATTTCATGTTCATGAAATTTGCCCTTAATTTGTGATGCCAATGGAAATTAACAACTATGGTTTAGGTTTATTTTGCAAAAATAATAATTAAGATCAATTTCAAATGCACTACAATAGCATCTATCCTTCTTTAATTGTATACACAACAAAATGTATATGAGACTTGAATATGAGATTGAAAATGAGACTTTGGCTCAAAAACAGTATATATTTGTGAATGTAAGTTTTGAATTAGCTCAAATTCCACGTACAATAATGCAAGCCTTTAAAGTCACATAGGTCGTATTTTTTTCTTGCATATCTATGTTTTATGTTTTGATACTATTGTATTTGAAGTTTAAATTCATATGATAGTATTCAATGAGTACATATAAATGTAAACTAAGATGAATTTTAGTATATTTTGAAGATTGTACAAGACTTTATATGATGTATGTACAAATATTGTTCCAAAATTACCTTTCAAGGTTAGAGAGCTTTTATTCTTTAAAGAAACAATATACAACTTGTTGCAATTTGAATCAATCAAAGGACTCTTTCAAAAAAAAAACTCATTTTTATATTATATACAAATCTTTCTCAATTGATCTTCTTTAGTTTGAGTTCTCAATAGACTAGTAAGGGAATATACTTGTAAGCCTCTTAGATGCATAGAGTAATTGAAAAGCTTGTTACTAGAAAAGTTAATTCAATTAATGTGAGCTTTTCAATGGTGCAATATAGAGTGTTAACCTTTGGATGAAATTTGGATGGATATTAATGAGAGTTAATGAAATAAATGAAATTTGGATGGATGTTAATGAGAGTTAATGAAATGGATGAAATTTGGATAAGAATTACAATTTGGTGATATCATGAGATAGTGGAGACCATATTTTATTGAATTTACCTAAAATAATGTGAAGTATAATATTAGTGCGCCTTACAATTTAGCATAATTAGTGCCATTTAGCGTTACTAGAGTGAGTTGATAAACATGTGGAGCATGTGAAAAATTCATCCAGCTTTTCAGCTTTGTATTTTGAGGAATGATTTTCAGTTTGAACATTGGTAGTTTTTTTTATTAACATAGCACTTCATATTTGTCGTGTGATGAATTGCCGTGTGGTATTGCAAGCATTGCATTGTGTGTGGCCAAGAAGAAACCTAGGAGGCAACTTAGTTATAATTGGAAGGGTTGTGCGATATAATAAGCCAATTTAGACTTATTTATTCATTCATAATAACTTTCAAATAAGTATGTTCTTTTGATAGAATCTTTTAATAGAATTTATAAAAATTTAGAATAAATCTTATAATACGTTCTAAATTCAAGGACTTTCTTGTCATCACACCTTTGTATAATAAAATGCCTTATTATGTGTTTTATCTAGTTATACATATTAAACATTTGTTATACCCAAAATACATATTTTGAARGCTCTTAATGTCCTCTTTCCAATGAGATACACATCATCACAATCATAAGTGATTAAGTCATACTCCGTATTTCTTATATTCTATATGTGGAATTCAAAATAACTATTCAACAAGTCTTACAATCTACTACGGTAATGATTTGACTTTTGACAAATTGTGTTGAGTACAAGTGTGCAATGGATATGTGAGTGAAGTGACTTCACGCACTCTAAAAGTGAGCATGCATTTAGAACGGCTCATATATACTTGCTTGAAATGGATGTGAGATGGTCTTTAAATGGACCTTCTATAGTCATTGAATGGATCCATAAAAAAGGAATTTTTTTATTATAAGAGCCAATCATTCTCTTTGCTCTCTCCATTTCTCTATAGAAGTTGCAAGTGGATAGTTTATGGAAGACCTAGGGTCACAAATAGGGACCTATGACTCATCTTGTTTGAAAATTCATAAGTAATTCAAAAATGCTTCCAAAAATACAAAACTACTTGTGTTACAATCAATAAATAAGCTAAAAATATTCCCATCAAAGGAAATAGATGAAAAAAAGGGACCAGCCTTTAGATGAGCCATTTATGAGTCTCCTACCTTAGAACCTCTCTAACCCAATAGAACCGGGACCGGTATGACATATTGACTCACAGAGATTTATTGGCTTATAGACGGTCAGATGTAGTTGTACAGTACTTTAGTAATGTGGTCTAGTCCGGAACCGGTCTCAAACATTGACCCACAAAGGTTTATTGGCTTATAGAGGGACGACTTACTTAGAGAAGTTCTCCTGTAGAAACTCTCAGGGCAGGTCACATTCTTGTTACAATGGCGTTCCCTTCGTTGCGCACTTCTTCCTTGATGATGATGCCTTTCCCAGTTCTGCCAGGGTGATCGGCAAATTCCTATTTGATGAAAGTTGTATAAGTTCGATATCTTCAGTCTTATGACGATCATGCTCTTGGGCCATGATTGTGGAGGAAGTACGAGCTTGCCGCATTCACCGTTACTTTTCGAAAAGTTCCACAACAGAATGATGCTTKGTGCATACCAATACGTACGCCCAGACCGTGAGCCTTCTACTGATTCACCTTCATCTAGGGTTTGGAATGCAATGCAATACGTTTTTTTCATTTCACCGAAGGATCATTCGCAACTTTTTCTAAGATGTGATGATTGGGTAACCTCTGTTGATGAAGAGAAATTGTAAAATTGATAATTTCATGTTCGCACTGCAGCCGTTTCCTTCAGATCTTTCAGATACAGGATCATTCTTCAGAAAATTCCCATTGCGTTGGTATCCGAAAGAGAGTAACTTACGAAGAGTATAAATTTCCATGAGAGGAACCGACAAAGAGATTCGACGAGTATTCAMGCTATGCGGTGAATTGTCCTGTTAATTGGGTTCATAGAAAGGAATGTTTCGATCACCAATATGTGAAATTAAGGCCACTTGATTTTCAATTTCTGGATCTAGCTAGTCACTCAAGCGTTAGACCTTAACAAATCTACCTTTGATTGGATTATTTACCTGGTAAGTAAATGTCAGCAGATTTCCACAGCCTTCACAAATTTCCTGGTGAATGGCCTTCGATGGATTCTCTGCCGGGACATTTGAGCACAATACAACTTGGGAGCATTTTCTAATGAATACTCTTGATCGAATAAATGTGCCCGTCAACCCTAAACTGTAAAAACTTGCCTGGCAACATGATTTTGACATTCTCATTTAGGCTATGAGTGACGTTTTTTGCAAGTAAAGTTTCAGGCACGGAAGTAGCTTATGCATATTAGTCAGCAAGTGGTGCAAAAATAATTGGCTTTGTGTCTATAACCACTGATCTTTGAATGAAAACAGGATTGTCGACTGTCACTTAGAGTGGTCTCCAACCTCCCACTTTGAAATTACAGAAGAGATTTTTACATAGTAATCAAAACTTGATGTTAACGAATTTGGCTCTTGYACCCAATAATCTCTCCGCAACTTTATAGATCTCCCCCAAAAATCTCACTCCCACGTATTGGATAAAATACTTGAATTAATAGTATCCTCAGGTATCTATCAACTGAACGTAAGCAACCGACTTTTATTTTATTTCGATTGCAGCATCCACAGGGCTCCATATATCAAGCACCAGCTCGCTGCTTGAGCAATTCCAAGGACACATCCCAGAGACGAGCGGCATCATCAGGGTCGATCGCATGAGGCCGCACGCCATATTGAGGTGAATGCACTCCCAACCCCGGTACCACTTCCGCTTCGTTGTTATCCTCAAAGTACCGCCCGCCTTTGCCTTCCACCAGTGGCGAAGCCGCCAGCACCACCTGCGTGGCAGCGCCCTGTTCCACAGTTTTGTAAGAAACGGTTTGCATGTATTTCTCCATTTCCGGAGTCAGCTTCCAGTGCCGTCCCAAATTCGTGTGAATGACACCAGGGTGGCAAGAGTTCACGATGATTCCGTCCTTGGCCCACCGCTTACTCGCTTCCACGGCGAACAGCACACTCGCCGTCTTGCTCTGACCGTACGCCGCAAACGCCTCGTAGCTCCGATTCGCGAAGTGAATATCGTCGAACACCACGGGTGACGTGCAGTGGGCGAGGGAGCTCACGGAGACGACGCGGGCGTGCCCGGCTGCGGCGAGGGCGTCGTGGAGTCCGAGCGTGAGCTGGAAGTGTCCCAAGTGGTTGGTGACGAACTGCTGCTCCCATCCTTCCGGGGTGAGCGTGAGCTCGGGGAGGGCCATGATCCCGGCGTTGTTCACCAGGATGTGGAGAGGGTCTTTCCATGCTTGGGTGAACGCCGTGATGGAGGCGTGGCTGTTGAGGTCGAGAGGCGCGACGAACATGTTCGGGTTGCCCGTCTTGGAGGTGATGTCAGTGGCGATGCGTTCACCGGCTTGCACGTCGCGGACTGCGAGAGTGACTTCGGCGCCGGCGGACGCGAGCGCGCGGGCTGTCTCGATGCCGAGACCGGAAGACGCGCCCGTGACGATCGCGCGCTTGCCTGTGAGGTTCACACCTTTKATGACATCTTCAGTGGTGGAATCTTTGGTGAAGGGAGTAGCAATGCGTGTGTCAGTCATGATGCTCCTCTTGACGCGCGGCTATGGCTTGGACAAGAGGAGAAGGGCGATCAAAAATCTCACGGATTCAGTTGATCAGAACGACTATCAAACTGCACTCCCTAGATCAGGCACTCAGAAGGAAGGAATCGATCTGCTTTCACAGAATTTGCACTACGTTAACTTATTGATCAAATTTCGGGCTTCAAAACAGCCTTCAACCAGGTGGCTCAAGTTGCAATTCTCTACTTTTCAGTGCTTGGTGGCGCTAGCTAGATGAAAGCTTGGTTGCTTCAAGTATATATCAGCAATACATTTAGAGTTCGTTGGAAACTAACTAAGCTTTTACACTCCCGATCCCACGAACAAATTTAAGTTACTCTTCGTGATCCAAGAGTGAAGGAGATGGAGGTTTACACGTGATGGCTGCTTGATGGCCAAGCCCAAATTCTTCMCTGCGGACTTGCCTTTCGTCCTTCTCATTCGTATAAAGATCCCAGAGCACTGCATGGCCCCCTGGAGAGAGGTTCAGAACGTGCGAGCACTGGTCAATTTATCGACACTGCCTAAATGAAGGATGGACCGGTGGCCATGGAAATCATGCATTTTTGATACCGTGTGACATCATCTACTAAGGTCATATTTGTTATATTGAGACTTTTCGTAGATTTTGAGACATAAGGCTAGTTATTGAAAAACTCATTTAAAAAAATAGTAATTGAAACCAAAAACAAATTATGCTCAAATAATGATCCTACAATGAAATTAAAAAAGTTGGTATCGTTAACTATTTATAAAAAAATACTAGTAAAGAGATATAGCGGTTTATCTTTGAGTCAAAGATAGAAATGAGACTGCAAATCGTCTCAATATAACAAATATGGCCTTTGCTTTGAAAAGCCAAATATACTCATTGGAAGTCAAAGTACTAGAAAAGATCTTCCCTTTCCACTCCTAATACCAAGGATGACAAGTTGCAATTCCGTCCTACACGGTTTGATTCTCTATCATTCAGAGGCCACAAAACGTCCGCCGCGGCGTTCAAGGGTTAATCCAAGGACATAGGGGCTTGTGGAAATTATCATTTCTCAAACCGTGGGAAGAATTGGTATTAAAAAATTCAAAAGAACTCATTTGAAGTCAAAGTATTGTAGAACATTTCCCCTTTCCACACAAAATTAAAAGAATGGATAGTTGCACTTTTGTCCCACACGGAAATATACTCTGTCATCCATCAGACACTAAACATCCAAGGCGTCCTTCGAGGGTTAAAAGTTGGTGAAGCATAGCATTGCATTCCTACATCATGCATGCCATTTCACTTTTGCACCACTATGGCATTTTAAAAATTGTTATCATGCATTCTTCATACAAATTAGTGGGCTTTGTGTTGTTGCTCTAGGCAAAATAAAAGTAAAAGTAATTTTCTAAATTTTTAAAATAAAAAATAACCTTAAAATCCATAGTTTTCACACCGTAGGTCCAAATGCCATGAAACAAAGCSAGTGCATCCTTCTTTGCCAAGAGATTTCCGTCRCTACCAAGAACKTGACCAGGGGACGCATGGTYCGGAGACCTCAACTTAACAAACAAMMAAWWAACAAACAAAAATAAAAGCCTAACTCAAGGTATGGATTTGGAGGCTTCATCTACATTAAAAATAGAATTGGAACTATGTTGGAAAAAAAAATTTACTTTTATCTAGCAGAAAGGGAGATTTATTCTCAATTAATGTAATTTGGYGCTATCRTGCTTCCCAAAACAATTGGATGGAAAGCATGGAAGAGGAAGCTATTGAACAAGTGTCACTATGTAAATTCACCATCTTTAGTGCTCATTGTCATTGTATGATATTATGTGTTGTGCTCATGTATTGTATTATGTTCAATTTAATTTCAAAGGATGACACTTGTTTAAATTTCCCTAAAAAGATGCACTTTTGGAAGTAAATAGGTTTTTAATTTTTGGATTAAGGTTTTATATTTAGACTTTTGCATGCTTGTCCTTTTATTTGATAAAAAATTATATTATCCCTTCATTCAATTTCCAATCAATTTCAATTCTCTCATGAAGGTTCAAAGTCCTTGAATGGGTGTTTTTGAGGAATTTGATGAAGTTTCAATAACGTCAAATTTTACTATGGAATATGAATTTTTGAAACTTCTTTAGAAATAAAGAGAATCTTCTAGCTTCTGGAGGATACAATTTTCATTTCAATTGGTGCCCGAGAAAACAAYTTAATATGTSTTTACATGYTTGAGCTTGGCAACCAAAAAAATGCAATAAACTCAATGTTGAAAATCTTAAATATTTCATACACATACGTACATACGTATGTACGTACTTACATACATACATATGTGACAAGAAAAGCTTTGATTCATTCCATTTAAATTAGTGCTYTGAAAATTATGTAGAGTCTTGATTTGTAGACAATCATGACATCTTTCTATAAAACAACACATTGGAAAATTTTCCAATATCCATTTTCACATTTAAAAAAAGAAAAGTCTAAAGAATGTAGATTAAATGCTAAAACAATCTCACCATTAGGATTAAGTGATTGACATGATTCAATTACATTTTAGAACTATTAACAATTTAATTTTTCCTTCCATCTTGTATCTACTTTTACTTAACAAGTTTTTAAAGAATGGAGATCCTTTGTTTTTTTTGTTTAGATTAATTCTAGAATTTCAATGTAGTTTTAAAGCTTTATGGACAAATTTTTTTTTCCACTTTGACCATTATTATCTTACAATCTAAGCTATTCAAATTTTCTAATTTTTTCCTCATGTTCTTAAACTTAACTATGCAAAATAATTTTTTTTTTTGGGTGGGTGGTCATGGTAGCTATTTGCATTASATATGATAGGTTTGAAATCATTTTAGCATGATTACTATCAAACTTTAAGAAAAAGGTTTTATTGCTTCTATTTCATGAGATGAAAAAATTCACACYTTTTTTGTGTGTCCAACTTCTACATTCACTACAAGAAAAAGGCCATGTGTTTTAAGTATAGTCCTAATTGTTTTAAGAATTCTTTTACTAAAAATATTCCTTTCAAGTCATTATTTATAGCACTATACTACTAAGACTATACTTAAAACATCGTCCCCTTTTTTTTGTAGTGATTTGTTTTCATACACACACAACGCTTGATTTGATTAAAAAAATTTAGTATGTATGAGAGCAATTATTCTAGAATGGCATGAATTATTCCATAGCCTTTTCATATAGGCAACTTGAAAAAAACGATCCTTTGTTAACACACAGTCATYGAAAGATCTAAATGAAATCTTAGAATAAACGATGTATTATTTATACTTTCAAGYGTTCATCACCCATTCACTAAATAGTGAACAATTGAACAATTATAAATTGTTTTAGCATGGTTCATATAATTAAATTGCAAAAGTTTTTCTTGGATCTTGTTTGCAGTTAAAAGAGAATTCTAAATTCTTTTTMAATGGATGTTGCATGAATAAACTTTGAATTTTCATAGTRTAGAAATAGGATACCAAAAATTAACCTTAGACCTGTGCTTATGATTTGAAGCTATACATTTTGTATAAATCAGTTTTAGAAACATGTTACAAATACTAGCAATTAACTTACTCACATTTGGCTTCATGAAATGAATAAGKCTTTGTCTTTATGGATAATACGTGTACGATAGATTTAACAAGGGAATGTCAAAATTTGAATTCTCATGCCAAAGTTGAGAAGTCAACATCATCCTAAGCAAATCACTAGATGRCATGTGGCACTATAAAACAAAATTTTATTTTATTTATGCCAAATTTGATCCTCACATAGGGTAATTGCCACTATTTGTAGGATTGTCTATTTTTGCTTGTTTGGGGTTTATTGTAGCATAGTTTTTGCTCTCAAGCACTGATTGAAATAAAAATTATATAATTTCTAGAAAACTAATCAACTTTCCTATCTCAAAAAATAGTTTGAAAAATCTTGTCAAAAATTGAAATCACAGGTATGTGCCTAAAACTTGAAGAGTTCTGTAGGGGAATTTTTGGAACTTTAGGGGTTAAAATTAATTAGTGCAAATAACACTATATATCATATTAGTATATTAATGTATCGAATTAATGTAGATTAAAATATTGATTTCATTTTATGTAATTATATAAAAAAAATCAAAATTATAATAATTTTKCAATTGCCATTATTTAGTATTTTTTTCAAAATATTTGATTTTTCTTTATTTTAATTTTTTTTTAACAAAAATTCAAATAGTACTAGTGGTTGTATGCAATTTCTAGACAGTAAGGGGAAGAACAAGGGGAAGACCCCTAAAATGGACCTTTCTTGCCCTCAAATCTTCCATGVTGATTATGTTTTTGTCTATGCGTAAAGGTTTGTTTCATTCCATTTGGATGARAAATGTGAAAGTTATGAAGCTCCTTGTTCTGAAGGCAATCTTAGCAAATTCTTGAAAACCCTAGTATATTGGATTCATTTATGAACTCACTTTTAAAAAAAAATTCAAAGAAAACTCGCACATGGTTAAGTTTGTTTTCTAGAACAATCTCATTGTTGGGATTAGTGTGTTTCAATTCCATCTTAGAGCTATCAATAATTTATTTTTTCCTTCTATCTTGTACTTGATTTTACTTAATAATGTTTTAAATAATGAAATCATGGTGGGGGGTTGAACTTTTTTCCCAAATTCTCATCTTAATTTTACAAACACCAAAAAAAAAATTGATGATTTGTAGTACAAAACTTTTGAGTTAAGAGGATTCAAAGTCTTGTAATTTAATAGGGGTAGGAGCAAAAAATTTGTTTTCTTCACTTCAAATGCTTATATCTTGTGATTGATGTAGTCAAAGTTTCTAAATGTTCTTTCAAATATTCTCATACTAGTTTAATGCAAGATCCTATGGATAGATATACAAAAAAAAACAAATGTTTAACCCCTAAAGTCCCATTGTCCTTGGGGAGACAAAATTGATTTCGGGTAGGCTTGTATAGTCTCAAATTTAGACTTTTTTTTTGTGAAATTTTAACCACACGTGCAGTTTTTCAAGAGCTTCAAGCACATATGATTTTCATGTAAAATGGACCTTTAGTTCACAAGTTATGTGATTTTTTCATGAAAATGAGGAGAAGGGGCAGTGGAGGCAGGTCTTTTGGCATTAACTTCCAAGTAATAAAGTTTTGAGCCATGCTGTTGGAAAAGACAGGGGCAACGGGTTCAAGTTGGGTTGGACAGGGTGGTGGAGGAGGGACCGAGGGAAAATGGGGAAATGTGGGCGGAGGAACATCGGGGACTGATAGGGGAACATAGAGAACCGGCAGGGAGAACTTCACAGACTACAAGGGAACGTTTGTAGACATGGGAACATAGTAAGAACATCAGGGAACATCCCAGGAGCAATAGATAACCCATTATCCAAGAGGTGCCCATGTTTTGGAGCTCACATTGAGCTACAAATTGACTTAGGAACTTGAGGTTTTTTGGATTCTTGAATTTTGTTTTCTTTTCACTTGTCCATTATGAAGAATTACTTCAATCTACCATTTGGATTATTGTTTTTTGAGCTATGTGGTGGGAAAATGTGTGCAAAGATTGGACAATGTATTGTCAAAGGACCTACAACACATCGCGTTTGAAAATTCATAACTAATTCAAAAATGATCCAATAAATATGAAACAACTTGGGTTAGATGAAAATTCTTCTTCTCTTTCAAGGAAAATTTACTCAAAAATATTTTGAGAAGTTTCACCTGCCCAAAATTCAGTCCCAGAGCTTAGATGGTCGGTTTATGGACCGACTACCTTAGTCGAAACTTGTTTGATTGGCGTGTCTGCATTCTTTCGGAGAGCCCCTGCAGTCAGAAATTTCAGAATTGTCTCTGCCTTGGCTGAAGGGAGGAACAGTAAGTTTGAAGAATTCCCGTCATACAGCATCTTGGCACATTTGAAGAAGTATTCTCGATGTCGAAGATCCAGGATTTGTACAATTGAAATCGTTCTCCAACGTCTTTTCTTCGTCGACGAGAAAGTGGTCTCGGATCGCTTGGCCGATCATACCATTTTTCTTTAGCTGAAGCTTTGAATTGGCCGAAGGTGCTCTTGGCTAGGGTTCCGGCTTGCACCTCCTGGGGAAGAACCATTGAACAACAGAATGTTGCGGAGTGAGAGGATTCTCAGAGATGGTTGTAGGCAGGGGTCGGGCGTGCCAGACGCCATTTCGAGTGGGGAACAGGATTGCTCAGATCATGGATTTGCAGACTTCCACTTCTGTTATCACTCACGAAATCTTTGGATTCAAAAATCGACTGATCTGCCTTCACCAACAGCAAGTCTCTTGCTTGTGACTCCTGATCAAGATGATCAAAACCCTAAAACCGGTCGTTGAGTCTCCACTCCTAGGTAAACTTTCTCAAGGGAGCGAGGGATTTTCAAAGCATAAGTCCTCCCACATAGCCTTTTCTCTGCAACAAATTCAAGATTTTAAGTTTTTGCATACGATGAGGCTTGTGGATGTTGTGGATTCTCTCCCTGCGTGGGGGCTGGCTAATTCGGGTTTGGCAAATCGGAGAGCAGCACGGACAGAGTTGGGATGTGGCTTAGAAACTTAATAGGAACGATTTTTAGGAGTGATACTTTGTGGCTAGATTGAAGTCGAGGTTCATTGTCTGTTGTCCCTATGGAGTTTCGGTGAGGGACCTTCACTTACTGAAGTTAGGGTTTACTAATTCGAGGCTGAGAACAGGCACAGTCGAAAAGTAGGTCAAGAACTCGCAGAGATTGATTCGTGTATGATAGAGTGAAGTCAGACCTAACTTAGGTTAAGGAACTTGTAGCATATATCGGACGTTGTTCATGACAACCTGTTAGGCGATGTATTTTCCTCTTTGTACTAGTTGTTAGGCGATTGATGGGTAGAGGCAGTCTGGCAGTTGCGAGAGAGTAGCTGTTCTCGAAGCTGCAGATACTAGGGTTGAGAGGTCGTGGTTTAAGGTTTCTTGTTCTACAGTTTTCAGTAGAAGTTTGTATCTGCTCGAGTTCAGTATCTGTTGCAGCGTTCTTGCAGTCTATAGAAGGGCGCAAGGGACTAGAAGAACCTTAGAGATTGACACATTGACATTCGAAACTTTCTCAGGACTAAAGTCAAATTCTAGTTAGGTTTTCGGAAGCTGAATACATTGGAAGTTGTTCAAATTGATGTATAGCCGTTGTTGACGTTGATWTTTCCTCCGTGCTTGGATTCTTGAGAGGTTAGGGTTTAAAAGTGTGGAGAATCGATCAAGCAGTTGAAAGGGAGCAGAGGAMCCGAAGAGATTGTTTCGTATGTGACATATGATATTTTTGTTTTCACTGAAGCTTAGTATTAAAGATGCATACATATGTGGTTGTTGGTGTAGAGAACTGTTTTCCCTCCGAATTGAGGGTTTAGCAATCTGGGGAAATTTCGCGAAAGTCAGAGACTACATACAAATGAAGGAGAGTGGAAAGTTTGAAGAGATGGATTAATGAATGAAATTTTTGTGTGTGGACTGAAGTGAAGTTCTACTCTGCTTTTGGGAAGCTGCATTCATTCATGCTGAAGACACTGAGAGAGCTATACGAAGCTCGCAAGGAACTGACTCAATCGAACAGACCTGAACATATTGACAATCACACATGAGACTTTGTGTCTATGGTGAAGCTAAATTTTGAAGCTTGCTGCATACATTGGACGTTGCTGATGTCGATGTTGGGGATTGGTGTATCAAACAACAGAAGTTTTCTCTTCCTGCCTGGAGGTTTAGCAATTTGGAGATGATAACTAAGTCAGTTGGAAGGAGCAGATTGATACTCATATACTACTCTCTCAACTTTTACTAAAGGCCGCATTTGTACAAGGAGATTCTTTTAACAGCCTCAGAACATTCACTTGAATGGAAGCCGAAGACTTTTCGAGATTCATTCATATACTTTCTCTAGATAAGAAGTTAGATTTTTGTTTGTGGTGTTACTCTGTTGTTGCAGAGGAATCTTTAAGAGTCTGTAGACTCCGAGCCAGAAAATGTCTGCATTCACGCTCCTTTTATTGCGTCATAGGCAGCAAACGAGAAGCTATTTGGTGCGTGGAGCTGGTGCCCAGGTGAGTGATTGTTGACTTATGGCCATACACTTGTTATACGTAATTGGCTGGATGACTTGTGACTTGTGTCAACTGCACCTCTATGGTCAAGTAGGAACATATGGGTCCAGCATATTTAGGCTCCTCCACAGCAATATTTGGTATCTAGGGTCTTACATTTCCTTCAATTGACAGGACATGAACTTGGTCGTTTGAACATTAAACGTGAAATATTAGTACTGATGAGTATTTTATGCTCAAATTGCTAACGTGTTTTCTGATCCACTGCTGGGATTTTTGTGACCAGGATGCATGTGTGACTGGACTCTTGAAGTCTCCATGGCTTATAYGCCCTTCTTTATTATTGGTCTCGGCCTCCCAAGGAGGAAAAAACAGGGGAGAAATAAGGTGTTCATCGTCATCAGTTTGGACGAGACCATCTGTGAGTACCAATGCTTCAGGTATGTACCAGATGCCCGTCCTCATGGAAAGAAGTGGGTGCTGTCTGTCTCTCTGAAAGAATGTGACTGACATATATGAAGTATGTTCCAGTTGAATCAGGTGAAGCACAGACAATTGGACAAATTTGGGAGGAGTATTTTGTGGATCCATCCCAGTGGTGGGACAACAGAGATCACAAGGTAGCCTTTGGACTTTTGCTGGAACTACCAGTTATTTGATGTTAGAAAGCTGCGAAACAGTAGTGAGGAAGTCATCTTTGCACAAGGTCATGGGCATTTTGGAAAACAACAAGCATATTGCACTTTGTTTTGGGGTGGAGTGAAGGCTAGTTAGTTTTTTATAGTGTTAAACAACAAATTTTCCTTGATCTGCATGCGATTTTTGATCGTTGGTTGCGGTGCCTCCAGATGAATCCCCAAGCACCCGACTTTAAACACAAGGTGACAAAGAAAGCGCTTTGGGTAGAAGGCTGGTCATCTCCTCCATGGGTGAAGGCGATGCTCAAATTGGTGACTCAAAGTAACTTACCATCCCGTGGTGGTTATCACACCAGCGATTCTCAAGAGATTATACAATCAAATAGGTATTGGCATGAGAATGATTTGTCTCCCTTTGTGACAAGAAGTAGGTGCAAATGCCTTGCTATAGATGAAGCTTACATATTGGAAATGGATCTGAAATCGACAGTTTGTAATTTACGTTGGTAGGTGGAATGTGAAACTTGTGATTTGGTTTGGTTTGAGTTTTTTGTGTGCAACATTATTTTCTTTGTTTGCTTTATACTTCATTACGTAAGTGTTTATTAGGTGCATTTAAAGTGCAATGACTTCTTGAGAAATATTGTGCATGTAAGATTTATAATACGTTATAGATACACCCTAGTATGTGTAAATTGATGGAGTGGAGTTGTTCTCATGAAGAATTTATTGATGAGTCAGGTTTCCCAAGGGCAATTTTGGCACTTGGCCCTCTAGTGCAAGGGAGGTGAAGCAAGCTGCTCAAGTTGGCGGTGGCAGTATGCACCTACAAAGTGCAAAAACCGCGAGTGAAGCCATTGGAGGAACGCGACCTGATTACATGGACTGTGATGATTGGTGCGTACGCTGAAAGTGGGTGTGGTGAGGAAGCATATAAAGTGTTTCTCCAAATGATACGAGAAGGCTTCAAGCCAAATGCAATCACTTATCTGAGCATTCTGAATACATGTTCAAGCGCAGGGGCTTTGGAGTGGGTGAAGGAGGTTCATAACCATGCCCGTGAAGGGGGCTTTGAGTCTGATGTGCGTGTGGGCAATGCTCTGGTCCACATGTATGCAAAGTGTGGCAGTATTGACGATGCGAGACTGGTTTTTGACAGAATGGAGCAACGTGATGTGAGAACATGGACCTCGATGATTGGTGGACTTGCACAACATGGGTGCGGGTCTGAAGCTCTCGACGAGTTCAGGAAAATGAATGCAGCCGGTGTGAAGCCTGATGGGTACTCATTTGTGGCAGTGCTATCGGCCTGTAGTCATGCAGGCCTTGTTGATGAAGGCCGCCAACTCTTCATGGCTATGTCGGAAAATTATGGCATCGTTCCCGATGTGCTGCATTGTAACTGCATGGTGGATATTCTTGGGCGAGCAGGGCACCTGGAGGAAGCAAAGCTCTTCATTGATAAGATGCCAGTTGAACCAAATGGAGCAACTTGGGGAGCCTTGCTCGGTGCTTGTAGATCGTATGGCAACGTGGAGTTGGGTGAACTTGCCGCTAAACAGCTTGTCAAGTTGGAACCCAAGGATTCATCGGCGTACRTGCTCCTCTCCAATATATATGCTGCAGCTGAGAAGTGGGGGGAGGCGTCATTGGTTCGTACTATGATGGAGGAGAGAGGTATACGCAAGGAACCGGGGCGTAGCTGGATCAAAGTTGATGACAAGATTCATTCCTTTGTTGTAGGGGATACATCTCACCCTAAAAGCAAGGAGATATACGCCGAGCTGAGCAGATTAACTGAAAGGATAAAGGCTGAAGGCTACCTTCCAGATACTCGAGTTGTGTTGCATGAAATTGACGAGAAGGATAAAGAGTTTTCTCTTTGCTCTCATAGTGAGAAGTTGGCTATCGCGTATGGACTTATTTCCTCACCTAATAGTGAGCTGATTCATGTTTACAAGAATCTACGGGTCTGTTCAGACTGTCATACGGCAACCAAATTGATCTCCAAAGTGACTAGAAAAGAGATTGTGGTTAGAGATTTGAATCGCTTTCATTGCTTCAAAGATGGCTTTTGCTCTTGTAAAGATTATTGGTGATTAGTTTGGCAAGCCTGATTATTTTGATTGCATATGTGAAGCACAGATCCAATTTCTTGAAATCCTTTGGTAATTTCGAATGGTCTTTGATTGTCTATGTGTAGATTGGACTATCTTCGATGATTATTGATGTTTTTGAGAAATAGAGGTCTTCATCCGTAGTTGATTTACCATTTTTTTGCATTATCTTACATTGCATTGATGAGTTGTAATTGATTTATTGATATCATATCCACAAGATAACAACATATCCATATTTAACTCTTGCTCATTACTCTAGGATATGAGTACTAATACATTCATCAAATAGATTGAGAGTTGAAAAAATAGGAAGTAAAGGTTGAAGTCGGTGTAATATTGGTGAAAGATGCCAAGAACATGAGTAGAGAAGACGAGGCAAAGACTTTAGATCAAAAAATAAAAACCAAACCTACAAGCAAAGGAAGTCTCATAGAAGCTACAATGCAATAGTAGCACAATATTAGATGACCTACAATCCTAAATCTAAGCAACAAGATGTTATGGCGGACGTTATTGTTGACATAAAAACGCGGGTTGTTACAACACGTCACCTAAAATCCATCACCTAAAACACACGTTTCTTGTAGTGGAAATGATACTATACTCATCACCAAGTTAAAATTGATAATGACTCAATTCAAACACTAGGGTTCCCCAAAATCTACTCTAGTACAAACTTGTTTTTCAAGTCAAAATGCCCTTGGAGGATTAACACTCCTCAAATGATAAAATTCTATAAAAGATTAAAATGAAAAATAAAATGAAATTCTATAAAAGATTAAAATGAAAAATAAAATTGTGTGAAAGTTCCATGCGTTCAAACGGGTGCATGTGTTTGAATTTGAAGATCCCTCCAAACTATTGGAAAAATTAAATCCTTCCATTTTTGAGCTTGACAATAATTTAGCATAGACCAAACTTCCATACCAAGGCATATTACTTGGCTGAATATGAGGAGTACAATTTATACAATCCACACCAACCATTGGATTCAAATGAATGCAGCTACATTTAAGAAAATTCAAGGTTCAGAAGGCAACACTACCAGCATAAAGATCAAATAAAAGGTCCCTTTGGATGTTGAATTCGTTAAAGCCTATGTCCACAAAACTAGTCAATTCCATGGTCTGCAATTGGAATTTATATATACTCTTCTATTTTTTCATGAAACCATCATGCATTCAATTACATATCCCAAGAAAATAGTTTTGGAATATATTATAAATGGAAAACCTGAACACCCCAATATTTGAACATTTTTATTCTCTATCTAAAAATAATTCCATGATACTTTGCCGACATTCCCACTGGAGACCATGGATTTATTGAGATAGAGGTAGTATGTCAAAAGAACCACATAAATAAGGATTTGAGTACAATTCCTATTGTGCACTACAAGGTATTTTTTGCAATCAGTCTTGTCACTAAAAAGGATTCTAGATCACTTAGAATGGATTTTCTGGACATTAGATGAACAATCTATGAATTATGAAATTCCTAAAAATAGGGGGACCTAAAATCCAAAGTGGCACGCTCCGCGCGTTCCGACTCACGTTGAGCCACCTGACGACGAAGAGTCTTGATCAGCTGCACCACCTGGTAAGAATGACGGGTGTCGTTCGAACGGAAAGAAACCTCCTTCACGTAAATAGAAGCAGGAAACTTCTTCGTCGGGACGTCGTTCGGACCGAAACCCGCTCCAGGAACGTTGAAGATGATACGGATGTACGAATGACCGCCATCCTGCTGACTCGTCACGCTCTTCACGGTCGCGATGTGGAAGGGCACCAGTAAACCATAAATGGGGAGCAAAACGGCCTCGTTCTTCTGATCCACCTGCATCCACAAACAGGCAAGTCAGAAACTGCGTTCACGCKCACTTGTTCTCATGTACGACGCCCAAGCCTGAGACAGTCCTACCACACATCCCCGTCACGATCAGAAATGAACGCACTACAGCCATCAYTGTGCTACAAGCTTCCAATGATCCACAAACCGAAAAAAGCATCGTCACTGCGGTTTCCACTTACGTGAATCTTCAGCTCCCGAGCAGGGATATCGTCCACGTTTCGGTAGGCGACGATGTCACCAGTGGACTTGTTSGGACCTTGACCCTCACCGGACCCCAAACCTCCAGACGCGAGCCTCCGGGCGGTCTCCTCGTTCTTCTGACGCGCTAACTCGGCTTGGTGCTGCCGTCGTTGCTGTTGCACCAAAAGCACACGCAARAACACAAGCGCTTGTCAAACATCACATCCACAAACAAAACCGGCTCAAAGCACGACATCAAATCAAAAATCCACGCAACACACCAGGCAGAGCATGCCAAGGTCAACCATCAATCGCAACCAACCTCGCAATCACTCTCACTAGTCTCCAACAGAAAAAAGACTAACATCTCAACAACAAAACCACTGAAAAAAGCACCAGCACAAACACAGTACAGGTCAGGGAAAAGCACCTCTTCTTTCGTCATCTCCTGATTGTCCGATCGAAGAGTCGCCATGCGCACGGCGGGCTCGCTCGAACCATTCGGCTCCGATTTCACCTTCGGCTTCGCTTCCACCTTCACCTCCTCCTCTTCCTCGTCGTCCTTGAACGAGTAAGCGATGTCCGTGTAAGTCTTAGAACACTTCAGCGTCGGAACCTCGGGAGCGCCCTTCTCCAACACGATCGCAGTGTCCGCGAGCAACAGAGAAAAAGTCTTCGACTTCGGATTACGAGACTCCGTGGACAAGTTGTGGAAACCCAGAGACACGTTGAACACCATGCCCGCGCGGATCACGCGATCGTTCTTGCCGTTCAGAGTCAGACCCGACTCACGAAACTCGATCCCGATGCCCGTACCAGCATTCTTCGTGAAGTAAGGCAGAAACTCGGAGCCTCCGGACTCCACCACGGCGTGGGCAGCCTTGTACGCAGCGGACATCGCATTGCCAGGCCGCAAAGCGCTGATCGCCGCCTCGTGAGCTTTCAGCAAAATCTTGTAAGCCTTCTCCTGAGTCTTGTCSGCGTCKATCATGATCGAACGYGCCACGTTYGAACAGTACGAACGGAAACGGGCGCCGATCGCGCAAAGAATCACACCCAGCGCGTCGTAATACAGAGGCTCCTCGTTGCTCACCGCGCTCGGCTTCAGATCGAACACCCCGCCGCTCTGGAAAACAGGAGGGTAGCAGATGTCCACGTCCTCCGCCTTCAGCTTCACATACTTACCAGGGTTCGTGATCACGTTCTCCGTGTTCTCCATCAGCTCCGCGTGCGTCACCTTCTTCTCCTCGTCGATGATCACTTCCAGCTTCGGAACCACGAAAAGTTTCAGCACCGCAGCGCTCAATTGGGAGGCATTCTTGATGTTCGAAAGCTCCTCCTGACAAACATCCAACACGCACATGTATAAGACAACAGAAAACCAAACGTTCCGCGGAGACTCCACCCCGAACGTCACGAAGCATCCATCGATTCACACACAATCCAACTAGACTCAAATATGCAGGCAGCGAGGCGCAGTTATCAAGGGAGTGGCCAAGATGGCAAAGGGCTCYGGACATCCCCCAAGGCACCAGCATTCTCTCATTCTCCCACCAAACACCCTCCATCACCCACCCACTGCCCTAGTCCTAAAACTCTCAAACCGTTGTCCCAAAAAGACTTCCGAAACTGCCAGGCACGCCAATTACCTCGTCCTTCACGGCGAAAATCTCAGAAAAGCCACCCGAAACGTCCACAGTGGCAGAGCCCGAACCGTCCAAGCACTCCGCCCACTTCTCCATCAGCGGGCCCTCAGTCGCCTCRCGAGAAAGCACGCCGATCACAGGGCTCTTGTTCTTGCTCGAACCCTTCACGGACTCCAGAACCGCCGTCATCTGCGAGCTGCCGTCCTGCTTCCGCTCCTTCACGTGAATGTGAATATCCACGCCCGTCAGCATCTTCGAAGACTTCTGCAAGTCCTCCAGGTGACCCGCCTTCTTGGAACTGCACACGAAGTGCAGCGCGCCAGGCATGAACACCATCACCGTCTCCGGGAACTCGTACCCCAGCAGCCAGATGTGCAATGCGGTCGACTTCAGGTATCGCAGATCCTCGGACGCGGGAGGCGTCACCACGGCGATGGCGTCCGCACCTCCCCACATCTCCTTCTTGTGCTCCTTCCACTTGTTGTTCAGCAGCTTCAAGCGCTTGCCGTACAGCTCCAAGTTGATCTGCACCCCGCCCCCGCCCTTTCCGTCCCCGTTGCGCTCCGCCATGCTGCTCCCAAGCTTGGACGCCTCGAGAGCTCCCAAACCCTAAAACGAGCTCCGGCTCAAAAATCCCCAACTCACACCAGCGGAAACAATTCCACAACCAAGACCTATTCCACTGCAACGGCACAATATATCCGATTCCGCTTCCGCAGGGAATAGCAGCCCTGCGAGTTGGCGACGAAAACTCGAACCTCCGCGCAAGAACCGAGATTAAACCCTAGCAACCAAAATGGAGCCTGAGTGCCGGAGGTCTGTTACGGCAAATTGTTGCACAAACCAACAGCACCAACAACCGAGTATTCAAAACCCGTGCCCATGAATCAGTGCCGCTTCCTCTCCTCGTGGAGGTGCTCCTCTCCACCTTGCCTTCCTCCACAAGACAGTGCACTTCCCTTTCTTCCGTTCTGCCCACGTTCGTCAAATTCTTGTGCACCAAATTGCGCGGCCCCGGCGACGCAACCGGTTCTTTAGTTGCGCTTCCCGAAACTCTTGTAAAGCTCTCGCCATGTAACAATCCCTAATGGATGGATGCCTGGATACTGGGGAATACGATTCAAAGCCTTCAGTTTGAGTTCCCACGCAAGTTCAGTTGACTACCATCGCCAGAATGCAGCTTCTTCTTTCGTATTTCTGGCGCCAGTTTTTTTTTTTCTCTCAACTAGTAGGAGGGTGACGTGTGGCACTATTCTAATGTGATTTAACCCTCAAGGTTCTACGACATGACTTTACGTTAGGCATTCTCGTTTATGTTTGATGTGTTGTTATTGCTGAGAGCAGGACATGGTGGCTCATTGATTTTGGTGGGGTTTTCCAATTATTTGAACATGACGGTCAAGTAATCCACCGAATGATCACACTCTAATTAATAATTTATCAACTCTTGGCATTGTTAAACATCTATTTCAAATTTTTACATATTAGAAGAAATAACATCCTACATTCATGATTTTAGGTTACGAAACTTAAGATGTTAACCTTCTTAACTAAAAAAGTGGGGTTTTCAAATTTTAGTTTTATATAGTTATAGTTACAAACCTCAAATGATTTTAGTTATAAACCTCTACTAGTGTGCCCTGTGCCGTTGCCACAAGTAAAATCAAAGTAAAAGTAATTTTCTATTTTTTGGATGCATCAAAACTTCAAAATTCAATAACTTTCACCCATAGGTTGGAACGCTACGAAACCAAGCCTGTGCACCCTTCCTTGCCGAGGGCTTTCGAACTGTACCAAGCACGCCACTATGGGATGCACGGTCCGAGAGATCTCAAGGTAACAAACAAAACAAAACAAATAAACAAACAAACATACAAACTAACTAACTAATTTAAAGGATAGACTAGTGTGCCCTATGCCGTTGCCACAGTAAAAAAAAAAGGAAATTTCTAATTTTTAAAAACCAAAAATAACTCAAAAATCGATCATTTTTACACCATAGGTCGGAATGCCACGAAACAAAGCTTGTGCACCCCTCCTTGCCGAGAGCTTTCCAACGGTACCAAGCAACAAGGAATGTCTTTCATGTACACTAAATTTCATGACCTTTTGAAATACAAATCAAAAGTTATAGCCCACTATGTTACTCTTTTTTGTAATTGGGCGGTTCGGGCAGTTTAGAAAAAATCACTTTTTTCATAAACAAAAATTTGAAATTGGTTTTCTAAAGTTATATATACATGAAAAGCTTTGAATCTCTCCATTTTGATCAACGAGTCATAAGTTATCATGAGGATTTTTTGCTTGCAAGCAGTTATGGACTCTCTACTCTAAAATAAACTTTAAATTCCTTTATCTTATTCAATTTTCAATATTTTTGAAAGAAGATAAAATTACATGATATCTTATTATAACATTGCAACCATTGGGATTGACATTTTTTAATTACATAATTCCATTCTTAACAATTTAGTATTTTGAATTATTCTCTACTATTATTTCTTATATATTGTACAATTCCAAATGTTCTGAAGTTTTTCAAGCATGTGGCCAACTTGTCTAGGAAAAAGAAACCAAAGAAGCACCACCATTTTGGTCATTTTTTTTTATAGAAAAGTGAGCTTGTGAAGTGCAATTGCCTTGTTTTTTGCAAGGCCAAAAAAATGATTTTGGTGAATTTGAATGCACATCTTGCAATCCACGTGGTGCTTGAACTTTTGATGGCAGATTTGGAGCATTTTTGGTGAAAATATAGTCATGGAACTTTAGGGATTAATTTTGACAAAGAGATATGTAGAATTACATGCTTTGAAAAATATCACGTTTATAAAGTAGGTGAACTTTTATACATTAAGCAAATTAGTGGCATGTGGTCATTGGATACTTCATTTAATTAACTTGAATGTGTTATGTTTAAAATTTTAATATTTGTCATTATTTTAGTGTTTTGGCCTCTAAACCCCTTCCAATTTTATAATGTCTATGGTACTAGGAGACGCYTATAATGCCTATGGTTGCAACCTCCCATCTTTCTTGTACCATAGACATTATAGACATTACAGACATTATTTTGTTGTTAGTATAAGTTATGGCCAGCTCCAAGGTATGTGGCGACGTCAGATAATACTAATTAATTAATTTTTTTAAATTAATTATTTATTTATCTTAAAATTGAGTTTTTTTAAAACTAGTTTTCAATTTTTTAATACTATCCAACAATTTTATTTTTTATTTATTTTTTATTTCATTTTTAAAATTCAGAATTTCAGTCGTCACTGGTTTCTTGCGCAGGGAACAGTTTCGAGGAACAACCTAGAAAACAGTCTTCTACGGGGCTGAAAAAACATCCAATGATACTACAATAATGAATGATGACTATTAGTTTGGCCAACCATTACTTTTTCTTTTGATTGTTAGGTTGGCATAAACACTTGTGTCAAGTTTTTTTATATGAAGCCAATCGGTTGGTAAAATTTCCCAGTGTATAACAATTCATTGATAGAACCAAACCATGATTATTACATTATGGTTCAAATAGAAACAACAGGGTTTGAATTAAGACCATATAGTGATGATACAAAGCTCCTCTCCATCCAATTCAAAAACWAATTATTTGACAATCTATGACTTCATCCCAACCATTGGTACCACCCTTTTTTAAGATCACATCTTCCAATTACTAGTCACTATAGTCTACTTTTGAAAGAGGGGAGTGGTCTTGCTTCAATGGCCCTTTGTCCTATGGGAAGTGGCTCGTTGTCTAAACAAGCAGACACTTCATTCACATTGGCCTCTTCTTGGATTTTCTTTCAACTTTTTGAAATGGATGTAGAGGCAATATGTAATCCGTAGGGAGTGATGAATTGGTGATTTCTCATAACAATGTACAATTTTATAATGGCGACATCTAGAACTCTTGTTGAAGAGTAGTTGGCAAATTCTTTTTATTATTATTTTCTAGTTTGGGCAAACACATGTGAAGGACGGAAATGTTCATGGCAATGACATGAATGTTTGTGCGGTGGAATGGCAAAGTGGAACCATTCTTTAGTATCAGGGTGGCCAAATTTCTGAGGCCATTTTTTCCTAAGATGGCGCCATGGCACACTTGTCATTGAGCAATGGTTCAAAATGCAATTGCAAACTACTCTATGAAGCAATCAATCTAAGTTGAATTCACATAATTGACCCAGATGACAGTCACCATCTGTGGAAGCATCACTAATATGTAATGAAACCGCCTATGGTATATCTTACACTAGTTGTGTGAATCGTATGGATCACGTGTAAGAAAGATGGAGCCTAGACCTACGTCCACCCAAACACCCCTCTGATGCTAAAATACAAAAAACTAGCAAACATAGAGAACTAAAATCAAACACCTTGTCAACATGTGGCAATTTAGTTGTAAGATACTTCCAGCTTAGTCCAAGATACTTCTACTGTACTTTTAGTTTAGACACATCCAGCTGCACCCACCCAAACCCCCTTCCAATGCCAAAGTCAGTAAGAAAATATGGAAAGCAAATATATGAGAGCTAGCTGTCTAGTTATTAGAAGTTGATTAAAAACAAATTCATGAAGAAAGCCRCAAACATATGGAGAATAAGTAAAGCAAACTTTACACTGTGAGTCATGGTTCATTCAATAACATGTATGRAACACCTTTTTGACACAAGAGACCGTAGTGGACATGCATCTCAATTGCAAAGCAGACTACTAAGATTACCATGGAAAATGGATCTCGTCCACACTGTACTAATGACACTATACTACATGTGAACCTCTCAACCATTGCTGTGATCACGCCCCTGCTATCGCAAGAGTATAGCTTTGTAATCTGAACACTCCGCTAAATGCTTGCCATGTATCTGCCACGTCCGCCTGAAACAAATCATTCATCAAAAACGGCTTGATAATTATAAGGAAAATATTCTAAGGTTTAAACATGCTGGGAATACATTCCAACAACAACTTGGATGTTTTCTTTGAGGTTGTTGCAAATTTTGGACTTCAAAAAGCCAACACTAGAAAATGTGCGTTCATCCTCCACTAAGCCAATTCATTGGACAAGAGTCATCTTGGCCAATTTCAGGAACTCCTCCAAAGTTTTGGATCAGATTGTTGTTGCTATCAAGAATATGCCACACCTTCATCAAAGGATTGACATTGTAGGGTGGTAGCATTGCAAAACAAGAGTTGGACTTTATACACATTTTAGACAGGCCCCATTGAGATATGAGAGTGTCCCTATTAATCAGTGGTTTTAGTAGCATCTTTTTTTCTACCTCCTCCAAGATTTTTTTGTGTCCATATGCATCCATTAGAGTATGAAGATGCCTATCAAACATCTCTTCTGAGTTCCCCAGGCACTAGAACTCGGGGTATAAAATCCCGAAAGCGTTCATTACATGGTTTTTAGAAAATCTTTCTTTCTCCAAACTTATAGTAATTTTTATAGGTGGTTTCTAAATGACACCAAATTCGAATCATTTGCAGCTTGGATGCATTGAAATAAGAGGAAAGGAATATGTTTTGGAAATGCAAAGGCCCGTATAATTCCTTGCATTTTTGTAATCAATGGAAAATAGTCTGTTTTCTAAAAACAAATATTTTGAAAATTTATACTGTACGTTGATTTCAAGGAAAAATTATCGCATATGGGCTAATTACAAATGGAAAAAATAATCGTGAAGGCTTGATCCCAAATATTTCATTTGCAAGACTTTCAACTTTGATAGTTTKAGATTCTTTCTAATAACTTCATTGACGACCTATAATTGGTATAGCCAATACATGATAATTTATAATTTCATATTGACAAGTATAAGGTTCATTAAATGTGAAGAGACAAATATGTAMAACTTGGTCATATAATTTTGAGGCTGTATAACTAAAAATTAGCCTTGAAATGAAGCCATGAGCCCTTACATGGATATGAAATTAACAGAATCAAGATGTCAAACAACTAAAGCCAAGAAATAAAGGTACACAAGTGTAAATTTATTTTCCACTTTTGAAACATCCCTCAATTAGTCAATTGGATGTCTATCTTTGCTATTTTGAAAGGTTAAAATATTATTTTTTGATTCAAAAATACAGAGGTCAAAATTACAAGTCAAAAACTTCCACTAAAGTTATAGAAGACCATAAACATTTTTTCTAAAATTATTGAAGTGTCTACCTTTTTGCATGTCTTCAAAGTGCTCTACTTTTGCGCAATGTAGAGATCATCATTATTTTTTTTAAAGATGAAATTGGATGAAAATGAGCATCTTTAATTTWAAAAATCATATATTTTAAATTATTATTTTTTCTATTTTCTAAAAATCAAATAAAAATATATATACTTTTGGGGCATTTTTCATTTCTCTTTTTGTTATGTATAAATTTTAAAAATAAAATTAATTGGGCCTGAATTTTCACACACATGCTATTTACAATACTTTACAAATACTTTATATTTTATTTTATTTAAAAAAAATTTAATCCAAAGATTGAAGGACTCATCAATATAGGTTGTTTTGAGACAAAAATGATAGGTGTTTTTAGCAATGAATCCTTTAGAAGAGAGAATTTGAAAATAGATTCAAAATCATTTAAGGGATTAAAAAATATTAAGAGATTATATGTAAGCCTTTTCATAAGATTGGGGTGTTTTAAGTGAGTTTTATAATATAGTCCTAATATTTAGTGAGATTATGAAATTTTTAGTGAAATTTTACTAGAAAAAGATATATTTCCAATAAATTTTTACAAATAATCTCTTTAAAGGTCACTATAGAGAATCATACAATAATAAATATATTTAAAATTTCACATAAAACACCCCATCTTGTGGAAGTATAAGAAAGTCCTTGTGCTATTCTGGACTTATTTGCAAAATTTTGAGACAACATTTCTACATTTGTATAGTGCAATTTCAAAAGAAGTTGATGACAACATTAAAAAGAAAAAGTAAAGCTTCCAAGAGTTTTGAGACACAAAGATAAGTAGCGATGCGATATTTTTAAATTGGATGGTTTGTGATTGAAAACATATTATTTTTTGTATTGAAATAAAGATAAATATGTTTAATTTTGACAGTAAGGTGTGTTTTGGATTAAAAATGGTGAAAACATTTGAACAAAATATATTTGTCATATTGTAAAGCATGATGTAGAATCAAGCATGATTAACATTGTATAACAATTTTTAAAACAAAATTTGTATAAAAAATTTGATTTGTATAAAAAATTTAATATGTTTTAGTATCAAATTTGTAGTAAAATATATTGAGTTTTTTTGAGGATCATTACACACAATCACAAATTTGGATTCTAATGTAATAGTTTTTCAGTAAGATAATGATCTAAAACACACAACCAAGAGTCTATAACAATAGTTTTGCATTGCAATCATGTGAGCGCTTATTTACCYACCCTTTTAAGCAATGGATCTTTTGTGTAGTGCCTAAGTGGACTCACTGGGCAACATAACTTAAAACACAATTGAATAAGTAATTGGTCGAATGAACTAAGCCACTGTAATTTGGCATGAAACATTAGTCAAACCAAAATCAACAACAAAACCCCAGAGAAGACATCATGCCATTTCTAAAAATATAAAATACGTTTTAATCGGATACTCTTAGCAAAATTTATAGGTGGATGAAATTTTGCTCTTGAAARGGTCAAGAAAACTTCATCCACTATTTTTTCTTAGCTCTACAATTYAAAGTGATGTGAAATTTTACCAATGATGTTAGGAAGTTTTGTTCTTTCTATGACTCAAATTTGGTCTTGGTTGAACACTTTTCTTACAATATCATCCACTTTTAGTTCATTACTTCATCCCTTCATAACTTTTTTGTTGTTTATTCTTTTGTTTAGTGTAAGGTTTTAATAGAATCTAATTACTTAGTCTATGATACTATGGCTCTAATTTCCTATTCTCAATCCTTCTTTCAAGCTTTAGTCAATATTTCTTGGTTTTCTAGCTCTCGGTGAAACTTCTGTCAATTTATTATATTTACTAATTTCACATTTATTTCTTATAGTTACTGATTTCATCTTTCTAGATTGGTATCACACTTARAATCTTAACTTTTCTACAAAGAGTTATTGATGGATGAAGTTTGATTGTTAATCTGCTTATCAAACTTCAAACTTCATCTGCAATTTTCTCCTAATCTACAATTCCAAATCCACTTTTCTTTTCACTTTCACACTCTAGTTTTTACCTTCTATTCAACCAATCAAACTTGTTCTAAGTTCGTACTTTAGCTAAATTTCATACARATCTAACTCTAAACTTCATCTATTCATATCTTTCTCAATTTTTGTCCATTTYGGAAGTGATATATGTTTTCRGMAACCTCTAGTCTAGATCTATGAATTTATGAATTTAAAACTTGGAGAAAAACTCCTTTCAATGCTCTAGCTTGGGTTTGTAATTCGGCTTGATGTTKTTAAATGATCAACTTGGACAATCAATAGAAATTAGGAAAATTAGTAACTCACCTTGTAATTTGGCTTTTATTTAACGTTACTGTGGATGTTTCTTATTTCTTGTTTGTTTGCCATCATTAGAGCCTTTGATAATTTATGCTTACCGTTGGAATGTAGTTTTTTGATACAATCTTTTGCCTTCCACTACGTCCATATTCTTTCTATTTTACTTTGTTTTCTTTCTAGATTTTTCCATTTGTTGATTTGTATATTCTATAAACTTCTATCCACTACTTTRTGATTTTGTTGACAATTTGAACAATCTTTAAAGTCAACAATCTCCAATCACTATTCTATTGGATATTCTTGTTCTTTTGATGTCCTTCTTAATCTCTTTCTCTCTTTTCTTCTACTAAACCTCCTTGCTACTCTATYTCTTCTTCATTATGTAGATGCACGTTGGAGTTGGAGAGTTTATGAGTGTATGAAGAGCTTCGAGAATGTTTGCAAAAATTATGTGAAATGCGGTGTTTTTTTGGAGCTTCTTTTTTCCTTCTTTCTTTCTATCTTTTTTACTCTTTTCGTGAGCCCAAAATGAGGGGAGCGGTGCCCGAGGTAGGAGACAACGGAAGCTGCTCGCCAACGTCCGGGGGGTAGTTGGGACAGGAAGGAGTGAAGGACCGCCTAGCAAAAACCTCCTATAACATCGGTTGCGGCAAGCAATGGCGACAGAGGTAGGGGACGAAGGCGTCGAGGCCAATGTGGCAGGGGCGATGGGAGTATGAGGGCTCCAAGAGAAAGCAGAGACTAAATAAAAGAAGAGTATGCACCCAACACATGGAGTAAAAGATACATGAATTTCTCCCCTCATGTGAAATCATTTAGTGGCCCATCCTCTGGATTGATTAAGCAATAGGACCGGGTGCCTTATTTTCTTCAATTATTTGGCTTATTTTGGTCCATTCAAACATTGAGACGTATATGTTTGGAAACAAATAGATATGCAACCAAGAAATTGAGAAGGGCAAAGCATGGAATTGCAAATTCCACATATGATACGGATTAAGAAACATACMCACGTGGTGGTAGTGGGTGGAAATCAATAGATGTGAGTAAATTGAAGACCTTTTTGGCAATATCTCTATACATGGGATTGAAGAAATTTCCCAGTGTACACATGTATTGGCAGAAGTCGGAACCTTTTTTTATACTGCCATGTTATTTCTCAACTTCTATCATGCAACCGCTTTTTGCTTATATCGAAGTGCCTTCTCATCACCAACCCATCTACCATATGCGTGGATTGCACATCTTTGGCTTGTGACAAAGTGAATAAAGTGAGGTGGTTGTTGAGTGTGATCCGGGATCATTGCAAGGCCTTATGGAATAATGGGGAGAAAATTACCATTGATGAGATGATGGTCCGTTATAAAGGTGTATATTGCCCAGTGCACCAGTAAATGCCCAATAAGCCTGAGAAATGGGGACTAAAGATTTGGTGCCTTGCATATTTTATGACACGTTTTGTTAGCAACTTTGATGTATATTGTCGACCATGTATTGAAACTGTGGGAGCCCCTAAGTCCAAAAAAGGAGAGCGAAAGATGGGGTAGAGGGTAATGCAGGCATTGCTTGTAGGATTGGGAGGTTGAGGACATGTAGTTGTCATGGATAATTTCTTCTCAAGCGTTGAACTCTTCCATGATTTAGAGAAGGAGGGAACATATGCAATAGGCAATCTTCGAAGCAACCGCATAAGCCTTTCTGATTTTGTGAAGGGCCAAAAAGCAATCAAAATGTCTACACAAGGAAGTTTGGAGTGGGCGATGCATGACTGTCGTAAGATGTGTATAGTCATGTAGATGGATAGGAAACCGGTACGTATATTATCCACTAGCGCATTGCCCTTGTCTTTCCCATGTGAAGTAGTGGAAGTCCTGCGCCGTGTTTGGGCAAGTGTCCGTAAAATCAAAACATCATCAGTTCATTTAGAGTATACTACTTACATGTGTGGTGTGGATGTGGCGGATCAACTCCGGGGCTCATACTCTTGCCAAGTGCATTCCCATAAATGGTAGCATCATTTGTTTTATTTTCTCATTGATATTAYTGTTGTGAACATGTGGATTATGCATAAGAAAATTTTGAAGGGAAAATGACGTGAAAAGGTCTTTATGATTGGGAAGATGATGGAGAATTTGCCACATGGCTTCGGGAACACCCCGAAGACCATGAGACTCCTAGGGCCCACGCGGTCAATGTCATCAACATAGACTATGAGGCCGTRTATGCCTTAAAGATGGATGGTACCCAACCCCAGGGGTTGGAAGAGTTGTTGGACRAAGAAGATATTCTCCCACCACCTCTTCATTTCCATAAAACTTCCACAAATGTGGAGGTGGGGAGTGACCTCCCAATACATCTGCAAGTAYCACAAGATTGGTACCATGGCCCAACTGACCCAGTGCACATTCCGACCAAGGATTGGCAAGACGTAGATGTGTCATTAGAAGGAGAGGAGCCCCGCCCTATAAAGGTGGGGTCTCAATTGTCCATAGAGGAAGTAGCGCAATATCGAGACCTTGTGATGGAATACTGGGATATTTTTGCGTGGTCTTATAAAGACCTCAAGGGCATACCCCCSGGTTTTGTCCAACATGAAATCCCCCTCTTTCCCAATTCCAAACCGGTGCGCCAAAAGGCGCGCCGGATGAACCCACGCCTTCAACTTATAGTCAAGGCGGAGTTAGAAAAGCTTCTAGAGGCTGGGTTTATCRAACCGGTAGAAATCACGCATGGGGTTTCTCAACATATGGAATCCTACCCCAACAACACCGTGCAATTAGCAACGTTAGACGTGACGTATTTTCCCACCCGCACAAATGGTGAGAGCTGCAAGGTTTACCATRTGTGACCGTGCAACTCCAATGGAAGGCATTTGCCTACGAGCTTCAAGATTCTAGGTCCGTCGCATTCTCATGAATGCCCCGCAGATGGCCGACACCTGTGAACCACCATACTGGTTCACTTTTGAGAAAATAGAAAATTTAAACAGTATGTGCAAATTTGTAAGTTCAAAATTCACCAAAAAACCTCATTGTTGGAGTCCATTGCTTGGAAGGCAATCTAGGTAGGTGTCCCATACACTCCCCGCCGGCCAACTCTTGGGGGATTCTTCACCTTGCGGTGGAAATGCCTCACACCTGACAATGACAAAAGAGAGTGAGCGGCGGAATGGAGGGAGTATCTGTGGGGTACCTCGAACCCTGCAATGAGAAGCAAGTGGGAACTGGAAAGGAATGGGGGGAACATTGAGAGAAGATATGGAAACAAAGGGAATATCTGAGGGGAGAGGGGAACGGAGGGAGCGGTTGCTGGAGGAAAGGAGGTAGTTGGGAGTACGTTTGAAAGTTGGTAGACAAAGGCGGGAGCCCATTGGCCAATTGTTACTTCCAATTTTAGGCGCCTCTCTCATAAGATCTTATTACAGTCAGGTTAGGATCCTCTCATGGCCGTTGGGCTGACAAGTAGAGTTGGTTCAGCAAGAGCGCAATATTGCCCAGAGAATGGTACAATGGGGTGATTGTGTCACAAAAGTTCGGAAATGTGACCCAAAATTTGAGGCCAAGCAATTGCAAGCCCCATGAGCATTATTAGTTTGTAAAAAATGCTCCCCATTTTTTTTTTGTGAGGTTTGTCAACTTTATGTTTGAAGTATTAGCCCAAAAATGCTAGCATTTCAGTGAAATTCGAAAAAGTTATAGGCCTTCAAGTGCATGCTGCCCAGCAAAGAACTACCTTCAAATGGATTGAAATTGAACTTCAGAAGTAAATTCCAGAACATCTATATGGTCAAATGACTTGAAAATTTCAGGGTACATAGTAAAGTATTGTTTCTACAAGATCCAACGGTTATAATACAAAAAAATATTTAATACCTCTGGGGCCTTATATAAGAAAACGACTAGTTTTGGACAGTTTTGGAGCCATACCCTCCTCTTGAGCGTTTAGGGGTTAAAGATTTATCACTTGAAGTGTATAATTTCAAAAACATGTACTAGAAGGCTCCCTGAACGACATCATCAAGATATGAAAAGGGCTAATCTTTAGAGGTTAGTTCAATAGACAAAATAACTTCAAAGTCACCAGTTAATACAAAATATCCCCAAAAATATCACTTCAAAAATCAACACTAGAGGTTCTCCAAAGCGGCATCATCAATATACTTTAGAGAATGGCTCTAAAATTTGATACAAGACAATAACAAATTCGAAAGAATATACAACAATTTAGTTGCAAAATACTTGCAATGATTGCATACAATAGTAAGCTTTGAAGGGACCCCAACATCCTTCGAAGAAAGTTTCAAAAACAACAATAATAGGGCATGAAAAGCTCCTAAAACAACAGTTTAAGTGATTTGGCTCAAACTTGACCAAAGTCCAGACTCTAAACCCATCGGAAGTTTGAAATCAGCTTTAAACCCATTTGCGAATCAACGGGAAAGAGTATCAATCTGGGTCTTTGGGGAAAATCTTGGCCAGAGGACTTGGACTGGTGATGAGCAGAGGTCCTAGAAGCATTTTTGAGCAAATGGTTAAACTTCCAAAAAGAAGATTCTTTCTGATCACAATATTTGACAAATTGCAAGAATTCAATGGAAATTTGGCGAGACGACACCACGGCGCCACTGAAGATCAATGGAGGGCATTTAGATTATTAAAGACTCTAGGAGGTCAACAGGAAGAGTCGCCTTGCAGAAATTCCCCGGTACGGAAATGATTCCTTCCCGTAGGAATTAAATTGGCAGATGATAAATATTTACTATATTTAGAAAGTGTGAGTTTGACTTGGGAATTTGCGCTGAAGTTGTTTAAGCTTTCTAAGAGTTTTCTTAAAAGTTTCATGATTTTTCAAAGTACGAAATGTGACTCCCTGGGAAGTCAACCATGTTTACCGACATCTGAAAATTTGTAGAAATTACCCAAGTGTTGATAAAATCCGACTAAAAATTAGGATAGTTAATCTTAGCATAAATAAGCACCTATCCAAGTTTCAAAGCATTCTGACATTGGAAAGTACCCTAATCGACAACAGCTACTATTTTTAACAATCTTTACAAAATAGGAGAGAGTTGACCGGCGTACAAAGCACATACGGTGTCCGAATTAAGTGAACTTGGGGTCTTTTTTTTACTATTTTTGACCTCACCGACAACCCTATCTAGTAAAAACTTTGAGAAAAATTAGTTTCCAAAAGTTAGATTTTCTATCTTTTAACAGGATTCGTAATTGTTGGCTTTTGAGCACAATTTGGCTATAGAAGTAGAGGATTGGAGGTTGACTTGGTTAATTTGAGTCTTTTGAACGCAATGGCGCAATCCATTTGGCAATTGGAGTTTTTCTCCAAAAGTTAGAAATGGAACAACAATTAGGTAGATTTTGTAGGGATAAATTTGATTTTTTTGTTTAGGTAGTTTTAGGTAAATTGAGGGGGAAAGAGGCCTTGGGCGAGTATAAAAGGCCTCCCCTTTCCCTCACTTTGCACCCCTTTCTTCATTTTCTTGTTAGGCCAACTCGAGGCCATTGTTTTCTCGCGCTTTGTTAATTGCCAAATTCGTTGGCAGTGTATTGGATTTTGGCCTTTGAACCAAAAAACTTGTTTTGAATGTGCACCAGAGCTATTTTCTCGATCTTATGAAGTTGTTGCTTACTTCAAGGGACATGGGGATCCCTTTGAGTATTGCCTTTGTGTAGTTGAGTGGTTCAAAGTCCCTTAATTGTTTTATTTTCATTGATTACTAAGTAATGTACTAACCCCAAGGATATCCTAGCCGAATTTTGGCAATGCCGTTAGTTAGGATCCCTTGGAGCTTGTTTTGAAACTAATGTGTTGAGTTTTTAGTCTTTGTTGCCTACTAATAAGATTCCAACCGAGCTTTTATTGGAGAGGGATTTCACACCTTTGGTTGTTACAAATCCCCCCCTAAAGCCTAGACGTTGGAATTTGTAATTCTAAGTGAGTCTATGTTATTTTGAGTGATTTGGGTGAGAACCAAACCTCATATATTAGTACTAACCATTCCTAGAAATTGACCAAAATTGGGGCTTGAATCCCCCGAACGGCAAAGCTTCGCACTTGGCTTAAACTTTTTCTTGTTTTTTATTACCTTTGGCTTTAAAATTTGGGCCTAAACCCCCCAAACGGAGAAGCTTCGCACTTGGAACAAATTTCCATTTTGTTTTAATTTGAAAGGGTTCCTAGAAGAGATCTAAGTGTGGGTTAAATCCTAAGAAATTGGGATTTGAATTCCAAAAATTCAGTCAGCAGCCGGAAATAATAGGAGCTTTATATGCGCCTGTACCCGGTTGGTGTCTGGTCACCAGTGCAAATCAACCCGCCAGCCCTCGAGGTAGCCAGACAATTGGGCAACTGACAACGCCGGAAAGAACAACAATGTCAGCAACTGACAAACTGCAGTTCAAACTCTACCTATGTAAGGCTGAACTTCTCAAATTCCATTTGATAAACTAATTGCCTTGATCAAAGGAGTGGTACAGACTGAACAATATAATAAGTTTGGTAGATAATCAGGGTTGCATGTATGTGGGGCAACCTCACATCCCAAACCCAATATCCAGTTTATCAAAAATATGTTGTAAGCCAAGATTATTCATAAAATTTAGAAGCCAGAGTTCTAACTTAAGCTCTAGTCTGGATCAATTAAAGCTGAATTAAACCATAGCAGAGCATGAGCACTGAGTAGGTGAAAATATCAGTTTGTTTTTATTGAAGCTTATCTGAGTGCAAGGACCAGTAGGCTTGTCAGGTGGTATAATCAATTCAACTAAAAAGTACGACTCTAATTGCATAGATCATGGTAGTTCCCTCTACCAGACCAATTCCCATCAACCTGACTCAAGCCACCACAAGGCTCAAGGCACTTAAACACACATGTAGCTTCAAGTCACCCCAACTTGATTTTCAATTTAGCTCCATCTAGGTGGTATTCAGCTCACAAACTAATCCCTCCCGACCCATCCAACCTCAACCAGGATCAAGCGCATGATCTGACAATGATACGTTTGAATTCCAAGTGATTAGTGAAATTAAACAAATTCATACGTATAGGATACATACTAATAAGTAGTATAAAGAAAGAGGGAAGAGAAGAAGTTGGAGTAAATCATACACTTAGAATATTAGTGAAGTTGGGAGTTGACATTAAGACAAAGAAGAAAAGACAAAAGAAGGGAATAAGAATCACTATAAAAAATTTCAAAAAATTATGATAAATATGGAGACCATAGGGGCATGTCCAAAATCCATTTTGTCTCCCGAGGGGATAATTGGACTTTAGGGGTTAAAATATTTTGTAAAGTAATTTTTCTTTAAGGATTTGAAGAAGAGTCATATTTTTTTTGCATATAAAAAGAACTAAAAGAATTGTTATATWTATTTGAATAGATTGTCTCTTGAAGTTGCGAGTCGCGCTTAACTCCACGCACTGCGTTCCGCTGCGTAGGTGAGAGTGCTCAGCTTGGAAGACATATTCATGTGACATCCGAGTCGATCTCGTACGCCTCTCCAGGCGTGGCATACGATGTGAGCGACCTTCTTTCTGTGTGCGCAATTGCATTCGTTCATTTCTCCAGCACTTGCTAACGTTCTGTGCTGCAGATATTGCCTATGCCTGCAGCATGTATCATCAAGGACAAAATTGACTCTGCGGCGATCTCTCTATCTTAGCACCACTTTGCAAGACAAAGTCATCTCAGCGGGCCGCATGCTGTCATTGTTGCTGTCGCTACACGTAGCGGCGACTAAGCTTCCACTGACTGGTCCGGTGAGTCCCCGAATGGCCCATGCATGCAGGTTGTACGATTGAGCACACTTTTATGAACTGTCGATCACCAAAAAGCTGTGGGGCCGGCCTCTCCCCATAACTTGTTCTCGTTCTTTTCCTATTTGATCCAATCTGTTTCATACTTGCATGTTGAGCAGTTCGCCATTGCAAAACGTAATATTCTAAGAATTTAGTTATTAGTGAGAAAGTCCAATCAAGCTTTATCTCAAGCTTGCACTTGCTTTCAAACCCCTCTAGCCAAGAATTTAATTTTAGATTGGATTGGATTTTATTCTTAGAAGATAAACACAAAAGAAAAAGAAAATATCCAAAAGAGATAGGAAAGAAAAGAAAAAAGAGTGAAAGAAATTTAGTAGGAAAATTGTACAACTTTCAAACATTATCAAACCTACCAACAAAACTTGGAACAACAATCAAATGGAGGTGGAGCGCGCAATTAACAAGATGGCGGCGATGCATGAGGTGAGTAACTAAATCACTATAAACTACGCCATTTTATCATTAGAGTTAGATTAGAATTAGAACATTTGAATTTACACATTTCTATTGGAAACTAAACATAGATGTCATTGAGAAAATCAAATCCTACAACAATTTTAGATTTTAAATTCACAATAATTAGTTTTGAAGCTTTACTTGAAGCCGCTAAAATAGTTATTAATTATTTACCATTAGATTAAAAGTAAAAGTAAAAAAGATAAAATATAAAAACAAAAGAAAAGAAATCTTTTGGAAATCTTTTAAGAATCTTTCAGTCGTGGTAAAAGTAATAGATTTTCACGCCCTAAACTTAGATTAAAACATTGAGGATAAATCAAGTAGCTTTCACCAAAGAACTTTTAACCTCTTTAGAAAAATCCCAATTAGTAATAAATCAAGAGCTAAGCCATTTAGCTTGAGATTTACATTGAACAAGTGAAAATTAGGAGGAAGTTGATTAAGGTTGACCCATCAAAAACCAGACCAAAATTTGAAAGAACCATCAAAATTAGCATTGGACAACATTACAAGACATTTTAATTCTTAAACAAATAGATACTTAGTTTAGTCAAAGCTTCGAAACAAAGTGAGACTATAGTAAGAAGAGAAGAGGTTGAATTAGACTCCACAATATTTTAGTTCACCTCATTAGCTTTCTAGAAAGTATTCACACTTTAAAATCGGATAAAAACTCTAGGAGTTATAGGCGGATGAAGTATTGACTTTGAATTGGATGAAAGTGAGAATTCTCATCCAAAATCGAATTAATAAGGGAACTTAAGTTAGAGTTGAAATTTAGAAGATCAGCACCACAAAGAATAATTAGAATTCATTTCATCCACTAGTAGGAATTTGTGGATGAAGTTTAACTCCGAATAGTGATAAATTTCATCCATCGATAACTTGTGCATACTATAGTCAAATTTCACAAATTTTATCATTTTGAAAAGGGCGTAATAAACTCTAGTACTTGGTCCCATTTCCTCTTAAAATTTAGACACCTTGATTTATTCCTAAATTTAAGACTACCAACCAAAGTAAGCCATTTAGGTTAAGTGTGTGAGGATTAATCAATCATTGCAATTAGAGAACAGATTTTTAGGACTTAGATTAACAAAGTTCCATTGCTTGGAAGGCGTAATTGGACCGACGTTAAACACCCATAGGATCCAAATTATTTAAGAACCCGGTTGTATTCGCTTAATTCCGAGGGTGGAAATCAAGCGCCTACAACCTCTTCTCATTTTTAAATCTTATCATTTAGGATTTTCACTTTAAATTACCATTCCAACTTTCTACGTTAGACCAAAATTTTAACTTTTGGAGATTAAATCCAAATTACAAACAGATTGTGTCATTGATTTCAAAAGTCCATTTTATGTGTGAAGGAACTTTATACCCTTTCATTTCAAGCTAAAAACTCATCAAAATCTTGAACCAATTTAACACCAAAAGAGGTTAAAAACCAAACTTTTGGAGTTTGGCTTTTTTTCCTATGAAAAATAACTATTTTAGTCTCTTTAGGAGGTATGAAGGACTAAGAAAAAACCAATCTTTGACTTCATTCGGATTTTGTACACTCTCGAAACATCGATCAAACTCCAGTGTAACCTTAATTTTACAAGTTCTCGTAGGATCTTTCTCAATTTGGGCACTTCTAGTAAGCAGAATGTCTTGAAACTTGTAGAAGTGTCTTAATAACATAAAAAAAGTTATCCTAATTTTTAATGACATTTTACCGCAACTTGGGTAATTTCTAAGAATTTTCCGTTGGAAGTTGTGGCGGTTGACCATCCAGAAAGGCATCTTCTAAGTATCAAAAAATTCCAAAATTCTTTGTGGAACGTCTTGTGTAAGCCCATTTTTGTACTCTACACAATTGTCGAAGACAAATAAAATTTCGCGCCATCCTTTAAATACCGGGTTCCAGGAAATCTTTCATATGGAGAGGAATCTTGGCAAAGCCACTTTGCTATTGAGTTTCTAATGTGATTTCATCCCTAAAAGATCATGCTCCGGTTGTTGATTCCTTCTACTAGTCTATCGTGTATTTTTCCAACCTACAAACTATTAATTCATGTTTCTCTAAAAAATAGGAATTTAAGTAGGAACTTGAAATCTATTTGTGGAACTGATCTCATCAAGTTCTTTTAGACCAATTTTAGCCATTTATTATTACATGCATGATAAGTTAGGCCATTTTGGGCAATTCTACTAAAGATTGATAAATATCGTGATTTTGTGGTTTTTAACCTATTTACAAGTGGAATTTAGATTTGTTTAGGTAAAAACACTCAAATTATGACCAAATACTATATTGGCATGTAACACACCCATTTTGCTTTACACTCTTTTGAGGGCTTTTTGTATTATTTTCCATATTTAATTTTGCAAAAAATAAAAATAAAAACAATGAGTCCCAGGTAACGCAATGAGAGCTCACAAATCATTTTAACTCAATTATAAAATTCTTGACAAAGCTTATTAAAGCACATTGCACTCCAAAATTTGTTTAATTTTGGTGAAAACATATAAGTTTGTTTACGAGGCCACTTGGTTGAGTAGACTAAGGAAGTTTTAATCCCTAAATGCCCAAAGGCCATTTTGAGCTCCTAAGAATTTATTTATATTGAACAAAAAGCCAACATTTTGATAAGTTGTATCAATTCTTTTTGAATTATAACCATATAGATTCAAACTACATATTAGAGATCACATAGGAAAACAAAACAAAACAATATTACTTATGTATTAAGAGATTATAATGTTTGATCATGAGGATGTTAAACGTGCAAAAGTGATTTGAAGTCTTTCAATCCTCTTTTCACATTTCAAATCTAAACAATTGGTCACCAAAAATTACGAAGTTTAAAAGGCCTAACATGCACAACCATGATCAATTTATGGCTTTTGAAAATCTACTCTATAATGTTTTTTTAATGAATTTTTGATGTGTTTTTTCTTCAAGATCTAGGTTATTTGAGGCTCATCTCTAAGAGCCCTCAACACTATAGAAAGTCAAGATTGCAATGGACACCCTAGCATAAAAAATTTAAAACAGAAAAATCTTAATCAATCATTTTCAAAATCGAATTTTTGATGCTAAAACTAGGCTTCAAAAAGAATTTTCAAAAATATAAACTACTAAAAATAATTGTAACTTGGTTACTTTTTTACTTAACTTCAAAGCATATTATCAACACCAAAATTTGGTCGGGCCTTTAAGTTGTTCTAGGGGTGCAAGTAAAATAAAAAGCCCCATATTTTTTGCTTGCTTAATTTACCTTGTATACCTCTCCTTGCTTATTTGGGGCCTCTAATTGCAATTAAGAAATCAAAATTTGAAAATTCTATCATGTATATAAAATTTAAAAAATTCAAGGTTTTCTTGAGTGGCCGAGCAAGGGGGTTACTTCACCCCAACCAAAATTTGGGCTAGGGTGAATTGGCCTCCTCGCTCGGCCACTCCAAGTCATTCCAACAATGCAAGTAAAATAAAAAGCCCCCTATTTTGGGCTTATAAAATTACCTTATACACCCCTCCCAACTAATTTGAGGTCCCTAATTGCAAATATGAACTCAAAGATTGCAAATGTCATCATGCACGGAAATTAAAATTTCAGGATGTTCCCGAATGGCCGAGCAAGGGATCAGTTCACCCTGGCCAAAATTTGGTGCCTCAGGCATTCAGGGGTTAATCGGCACATGTAAAAAATTTAAAAACTYACCTATCCTCTGGTAYCCGGWTGGTACCCGGCTGTATGCTACCCGAGTGCGGCAGCTGGAGTGCCTCTATCGTGGGTGCTCGCAAGGCTTCGACCGTTGGGTAGACCGTAAGTCCGCGTGGGACGAAACGACCGTTGGCGGGAAGCCTCCACTCCCATTTGTTACCACTGCGCTCTGTAAATTCTCATCTTCCTCAATTCCTTTCACATTTCACGTTTTTGCTTCGTTTTGCGGCCTCCATTTGGTGTCAGATTCCATTCAGGTGTTGTACATTTGCATGTGTATCTCGAAGTTCTATCGGAAGCAGTCCTCTGGCGTCGCGATTTCGTACTTTACAGTCTGCAGATAGGTGGGTTAGTGATTGGGTGTTACTGCGCTGATGCAATCGGTGCAAGTGCAATTTCGCAAGTGCTTGATCAAGCAAAACCCCGAGATTGACGTTTGTTTGTTGGGGTTGAAGCATTTTCTGGGTTGCGGTAGTCAAGGTTTGATTTCGAAATTGTGTAGCACAGGATAGTCCGTTCTGTCCGATTTTGGTTTCCTTGTGAGAGAGTTAGTGCCGACCGCGAAAGGGCTGGTTGTTTTTGCTCGTTCCTGTCTTTACCCCCATTTTGTTTTTTTGATAGCTATGGCGGTGACGCGAGTCCAGCACGTGACCCAAGCTGCCTCGGAGGGCTTGAGTGCGAAATTTTGTGACCTGTGCGACCCGCACGACCTGACRAGCATCCGCGCTTCCAAGAGGACGATCTCTAAGCTGACTGCGAAGTCCCGAGCTTCCAGCAAGGCCCTTCGACAGCTGCGGAACCAGGAGAGAAGAGTATTGGCGTCCTCCTCGACGGACGACGACGCCTTTCTAATGTCGTTCATTCCGCTGAAAACAGAGCCGAGTCTGTACAGAATGCGGCGTAGTTTCAGCGTGTCGAAATTGGGAAGTCCTGCGACGTCGGCCGACTACCACATTGGGTGCAATTCTCCACGGAAGACAGGGGTGACGAAGAAGCTGCTGAGGTTGTGCATGGGCTCAAGTGCGAACAAGTACACACCGCTACCAGTGTACTGAGACTAAATAGATTTCTTCCATTCCCTCGGAAGGACATGTCCGTGGTCATGGGAGACATCAGGGCGTAGGATTTCGAATGTCGTTGTGTCGTAGGAGTCTTCAGATTGGTAACTTGTGCTCTAGTGATAGCCTTTGTCATTGAGCAGTTTGTGTAAGAGTATTTCTATAGCACGCAGGTTGAAGTTACGGGCGATGATCTCCTGATTGTAGGGACAAGAGGCTGGAACATCAGTGAACACAGGTGTGGGCCATCATACTTCCTGTCGAGCTGATGCTCCACTTGTCGTCTATAGATTTTGAGGCAGGGTAAACCACCGAATGCGGTTTTCAAGCGAGAGTCAAAGCTCTCCAAGAGAATTGTAATCAGACATTGAAATACTGGAACATTTGTATTTTTCTTTTCAAGCATCAACTTCACTTGACCTCAAATGCATGCCGTTTCGACTCGTGTCTCTGCCTCTACCTCCATTGCAACTGCTTTGTGACGAGCTTGGCCGTTAATGCCACCCTGCGATGCCAACTTAGATCCGCCTGTTCGTGCTGTCCATGAATTTGGACTGTGGGTAGGACTCATAGCAGCAAATTCTGCTTTTTCTCTATTCCTTTTCCGTTAGAGACATCTTTGAGTTCGTCCTCGACGTTTTAGAAATTTATACGAGAAATTGCCACTAAGTACAGAATTGATTGCAGAAATCCTTACACTAATTCTTCTGTCGATTTACTTTGTGATTGACACTAAACTCTTGAACCGATGTCATTGTTCCCGATGGCGAGGTGAGGTAGCTGTAAAAGTTTGAATTTTCGAATTTAATTTGAAAGAGTACTCAGTATTGATGTCCTCTGATGTGGGAATGAGGTTTGAAGAGATGCATTCACATGTAGACTGTAACTGCCAAATTGGCATTTTGGGGGGTCCGCTACCTGCAATTAAAAATCTCAAGTGACTGATAATCTTATGTCTATTAGGAAAGGAACTTCTTGTAATTTGTGGCAACAGAGAAGTATTGATCTGAATTACGACGATGTACGTGCGTGCGGTGCCACTGTTCGGCTCAAATATACCACATGTGTGCACACCAAGTGAAACTGTTCTCACACATCCCACAGATCTCTGAGATCCAAGTGCGAAGTTGCAAACATATCAATTGGGATATTCTGAAGATTGTTTGTACACAAGGACTCACGCAGTTGAGGTCATGTCTGAAGGTGACTATTGTACTGCAGAGTTTGTACAAGATGTGCATTTCTAACTATTTTTTATTTATTTATTTTGACACAATCATAGGATATGTATTACGTAATCCAATGAAATTTCAATAATGTAGTGTCACGTGAGATTGCAGTATCACACCACCCTGGAACTCGGACTCTTCACCCGGAAGGACTAGGCGATCCAATTTCATTCAAATTTCAAACAAGTCAGGGAAGAACGCAAACATTTCCCACGCAAAGAGAATGTACAGTACAGTAGATTTTTTCATGCATCTAATTTTTTTGCAAAGTTTTGTGTAATCTCTGTAAAATTAAATGAAGGAGGTTTAAATTTTTCGGCTTTAAATTTATATAACTTCTGGTTTTAAATTTTGATGATTGGTCAGTACAATAGTAAAATTCAAACCTATGAAAAAGAACACTAAGTGTTCAATGGATGATTTCACTTGAGATTGTAGGATGGAAAAAAAAACATTTTTGCATCCAATATTTTTTCTAAAGTTGCTTGAGTATGTTTTTAGTAAATAGTATTGCAAAGTCCCTCATTATGGAATTAATGACTTTTCTAAAGAAGAAGATTCTTAACCCCTAAAGAATAGGCCCATGACCATGGATTCAAATTTGACAATCATTTTCTGTATTTCGGTTGCCAGTTTGCAACTAAATATGAATGAAATTTGTTTGCATTTACTTCCAAGACTGAGATGAAATATCATGTATGGTGAATTTCATTAAAATGGAAATATTTTCTATGCCATTTTTAGATTGTGCAGTTTAAACCATCTAGAACACTCAAACCGCATGGCCTATCTATCTAGGACAGGTATAGATTTCAAACCGTGCAGTTTAAACCACTAGTAGTGCCAAAGTTGCAAAATGATTGCTAGTCTAATAGAATTTGGCCGTTTCTTGATGTTTACTTGTAATGTGAATTTTTGCCACAAAAAATTTATTTTTTGAATTTGGGTTTAACCAATAATATGTAGCTTATCAAGTGCAGTTTTTAATTGGTATTTATGAAAAATTTGCAAGTTTCAATATTTTATAGCAATATGAACTTTAGACCTGTAATTATGGTTTGTTGATTCTTTTAGTTTAAAGAATGGCAAGGTAACTTTGATTTATACCATGATGTTACTCACCATAACATACATCTATGGTGAAAATTTCAGATTTTTTGAATATGTATGTATTTGATATGAGTTTTTTTTCATTTTTTTCTTATAAAATTCATGGTAATTTCAGTTTTTTCCAAAAACAATTGAAAATTTTATGACTAGTAGTAAACATATGATTTCATCTCTAAAATATAAATATAATGATTTTCATTCATATCTAGTTGCAAAATGACCAATGAGGTTTGAAATGAATGGTTATAGGCTTGTCCTTTTAGGGCATAGTTGTGATCTCTTGTAAAATTGTGTTGTACATTTTTTATGTTGTAATGAAACAAAAAAAACCATGAATTTCTTTATCCTTGACTATGGAGGGCTTTGGAGTGATTAAGAGTTGTCCTATGATAATCTCAAAGTGTCATTACATATTAAGCAATAAGCCTCAAAGGGTCATTATATTATTAAGACATGAGCAAAGGATACTATGAAGGCTTATTTATAATATTGGGCACCGATTTCACATGTATGTTACCTAATCACCATGCAAACAACTAATAATACCATTTTAACATTGGTGAAATGTTTTAGAACCTACAAACGTCAATTCCCTAATCTTGGAAATACAATGGCTTTTTAAATGTTTTCCGAATTTACAAAAATTGCCTTAGCTAATTGAATAATCAAATATTTTCAATAAAACTTTGGCATGTTATGGTGCAAGTAATATACTTGCATAAAATAAAATCTCAAAAACTTTGAGCATTTTTTGAGTTTTTAAAAATTTCATGAAATTTATTGGTGAAGTTTTTTAATACAAATAAATTTTTTCAAGAAAGTGGAATGGAAATCATTTTTAGAATTTTTTGGTAAAAATTTATGAATTTCGAATCTTACTAAGTGGATCATTACTAACTAAAATGTGACTCCAAATATTATTGATTATTATAATTTACTCCAAAAACCACCAACGTGAAATATTTGAATAGTGTATTAAATATAGATATAATTTTTCATGATTTTTTTTATTTTGTTGAGGTGAATTATAAGAAACAAAATTATTTGTAGTCATATTTTAGTCAATTATATTTCACTCAATAAAATTTTAAAATTCAAAAGATTCTTCTAAAAAAAATTTAGAATGAATTCTCAACAACACTAACATGTGAGTGTAGAAATACAAGCCTATGAGCCTTAAACCTAGGTGTAAGTAGGAATTCTACAACAATTGAAGGTGTTTATAACATACATATTTGTAATATAAGTGTCCTATAACCATGGAAGGTGCTTGTAACATAGGTACCTACAACATAGACACCTATAATATAGATACCAATAGCATAAGAGCCCAGGCTGGTAACCTCATGGGCTCAAAATCCTTAGATCACATGCTAGAAATTGTGAATGAACTCTCATTTCAATTTTTAAAGAATCTTTAAAAAATTATTTATAAAAAATGTTGTTTTTTATTAAAAATTTGATGAATTTAAAAAAAAACATTTTTCTTAGTTTGAAAGATTATAAATACAACTATAATATTTGAACTTAAACATATAGAAAATTTAATCAATCTAATTTTTCAATTAGCTATGATAATTTTTGAAGTGTATGAATATTTACATATATTTGCTTAGATTTAAGCCATTGAGAAAGATAAAATACTCAATCACATTCTTGCTATCCATGAAAATAATCAACTTAGGACATCGAGGAGATTTTATGTGCTTTGGATGGTCAAAAAAGATATGTGTATATTGAAAAATGGATGATTTTTCATCCAAGTTTTTGTGAAATTTGGAGTTCAATATGTATACCTCATTTAAAAATATAGAATTACATGGAAATTTTGTTTGCACCACAATTTTCTATACTATAACACACTTCTATTCTGAAAATTTAGATTTTTTGAATAATATTTTTTCTCTATATAAATTTTCTTCATCTTTTCTTCAAAAATTCATAATAATTTGAGATTTTCACCAAAAAATTGAAAATATTATAACAAGTTTTAGACATGTTATTTCATCTCTGAAAAATAAACCCAAAAAATTACAAAACATTATTAACCCTTGAACGCCGCGGCGGACGTTTTGCGTCCGATGAATGACAGGGAATCAAACCGTGTAGGACAGAATTACAACTTTTCATCCTCGGTATTAGGAGTATATTTGCCTTTTCAAAATAGATGATGTCACGGTTTAAAAAATGGATGATTTCCACGGCTACTGGTCCGTCCTTCAAGGGTTTACAAACATTAGGGGACTTTTTTTTGCTCCTTTTTGAAAACGGGAGCCCTCAACATGCCAACTTTTTAGCCAGCCAATGACTTTTTGCAATTCCACAATCAACCATTGAAACTAGTGTTACAACTTCCCAACCAACCAATGATTCTTTGTAAATTAAATTGAATCACTATAAAGAATCCATAGAGGGATAATTCCAATCTTCAAGGAAGAATTGTATAGGCTTATTAACAATGTTATGAAAGTGAGGGACTTTCAAGTTTGACTACACATTCATGGTCCAAGTCATTTAGGGTTTAATATTATGTCTCACATGACCAATGGTCATGTTGCCGTATTGCGTCACTTTGCCTGCTAAGCTTTTGGTGAATAATGATACAAAGAACTATCAAAAAGGAGTATACCACTTTGATAAATTCTAATATTAAACAGTAGTGGATGGTTTAGTTAAAAATTTGAGAGATCGTTGAAACATCAAGATCTTCAAGACAGTACATATCATATAAATATTAAGACAGCAATGAGGGTGAAGCTCAACCAAGCAATCTCCCTGTGTGGTTTGAGAGCGCCACACAAAGAAACGAGCCTGTAACAACTTTCAACAGCTAAGAATAGATGAATTCCATAATAAACAGACCCTGTGGGGATTACTACTAATACCGTGTTCACAAACTCTTGCATTGGAACAGTCTAACTTACGTGCTTGCAATGCTTACGATAATGAGCAAACAGTCATTCCTTGGGCAGCCTTGGGCCGAGCCAAGCACCGGTCCAACCAAGCCAGGGTGCGGTGGAAATTCTTCAGCCCCACCTTTTCCCCGCCACCGTAACCCTTGTCCAGACATCTCACCCACGGAAAGATGGCCATGTCGGCTATGGAGTAGCCATCGTCAATGACGAAGTCCCGACCCTCCAGCCGCYTCTCAATCACTCCTAACAGACGCTTCGCTTCGGTGCTGTATCGCTCCACCGGGTATGGGTGATCACACTTGTCCTTGCCGTACTTGAAGAAATGACCAAACTATATGACATGAAACAGAAATGCTTAATTTTTTMGRACGTTAATTGCAGTGTACAGTCAKACCTGAWTTCGAGTACAAAACTCTGCTACATATRTGTTCAGACTGTGTCCCACGGTGTACACATGTGATTCGGACAGCTTCCACGTGCCATGTTCTGACCACATGTGATTTTTCTGCCATAATGCACTAGCCTACTAACAAGTGTCATTCCAGAATTCTTACACTCAACACTTTCTAATGACACACTTGGGAATTGCACGTTCCTCATGATCTGTCATTTTCTGTAAGCATTGATTAGAGAATGTCTACAGATCAAGTTGTGAACACGTGTCAGTGCGCATTTAAGGCGTTTAGAGCCTGTTTGTCCCAGGCAGAGCAATTCGTGCAATTCAGTTAGAGTGGGTAGAGTGCGCATTGCCTAAACTGAGGGTTTGGTTTACACTCAGAACGCTTTTGAGTGACATTCTCTGAAACAAACATTGTAAAATAGCACTAGAAAGGCTATCATAGAATGTAGCTCACTTGTCGCACATTCAAACTATGTCCGAGCCATTTTTTTGGGACCCCTGCAGACAGACTAACTAGACCATTATAGGAAGCTGAAAGACACTAAACTAGAACGGATAAGCAAAAGACGTTACCTGGCCAAACATGGGCCCAACTCCACCCATCTGGAAAAACACCCACTGAATGGTCTCCCATTTCAGACGAGGATCGTGAGACAAAAACTTCCCCGTCTTCTCTGCGAGGTAGAGCAAGATTGCACCACTTTCAAAGACGTTGATCGGCTTCCCATCTGCCACATTCCAGGCCAATTGCACTGCACCGTGAACCCGTTGTCCATGCCCCATTGATCACAAAACATCTCTAATTGTACATTAAATTCCATCTTAAAACTCTGTACAAAAATTGCAGAGGTCAGTTTCCGAAATCAATCATCATAAGAAGATGTCAGTGAATTAAGCTCACCTGGGCCGTTAGGATCAACGATTGCAGGAATCTTGGAGTTTGGGTTGATGGCAATGAACTCCGGGGTAAACTGGTCATTCTTCATGATGTTGATGGTATGCGCATCGTATTCTAACCCCATCTCCTCGAGCGCTACACTGATCTGTAGCAATCACCCGCCAAAACAATCGGACACAAACTTAGGGATGAGCAAAATTAAGATATTCTGAAGTATAATTCCTTCACAAGGTGAGCATCTACCTTACAATTCACCTCTAGTCACGTGTAAATCCTTTCAAGGTCCTTAACCTAAAGTGGTTTCAGAGGTACAATCATTCGTTACAAATCGCAGACTGTGTTCCATRATGTAGGGCAATTTCTAATCGAAACGTATAAAATATTAAGATAGAAATGTCGACATTAAAATCCCTAAAACACCCAAACTTTATCAGAGCACACCTTCTGGCCATTGGGCGTGGCCAAGCTGTAAAGCTGAATCTTCGACGCCATTGTGCCGTTCACTAGTTTCGCTACAAGAGAAGCTGGAGACAGAAACCTAAAATTCCACGTTGCGAAACACAGTCAGGTGAAAACCCCACCAGCAATGAGAACCCAATTAGAAAGAATCAAGACGACCATCGCCMACCACTACTAAACTAACCAGGTCCATTTGCTGCACAGTCATAAACTGGGAATGGTGCACAATCAAAATCAAAATCCAAAATCCAAAAAAAATATGCAATCCGCTCGAGAAAACACCGAAATTAATGTTATGAAAGCTCACACACACAGTGATTACTCATTGCGCAACATTAACTTAAAGCATCAAAGCAGAAAGAAACCTACTGTACAACAAAGCATGCAGAAATATTGACTCCCGAATCCCAGTTTKTTTACCTTATCTTCGATAGAGTTGCAAAATTCTTCGAAACAGCAGAGTTCAAACATGCAGAAATGGACGGGATGGTTGAGGGACAGTTAGTAACGCTGACACTTGTAAAACTTAGAAGACCCACTGATGAGGGCTCCAAGCCTAGAACATCGCGAATGTTGTTGGGAAGCTTCCGAAGGGCTTTCTCAATGCGTTCGGAGTCGAGGAATGAAATATGGATGAATGTGGGATGAGACATGTCGTTATGAAACCGATGCTGCCGGGGAAGTGTTCATGATCTGGGAGGGGTTAACATACACAATTGAAAGCATTTATCAATCTATTACTTCTAAGATAAGACTACACTAATGATGATAAATAGTGTTACCCGTACTAACTACTTTAGAAATGCTATAAGTTTGTACTCTTCATGAATATTTTTACTGAGTGCATGGATCCTAATAGTACTATAGTTGGGAAAACTTTGTACCTATAGTTGGTAGAAATATTCATTAAGAGTAAAAACTTATGGATTTTTTAAATCAATTAGTGTAGGTAACACTATTTACCATCATTAGTGTAGTGTGCCCTGTGCCGTTGCCACAGGCAAAACAAAAGGAAAAGTAATTTTCTTAATTTTTGGATGCATTAAAAACTTTGTAATCCAATAACTTTCAACCTGTAGGTCGGATTGCCACGAAACCAAGCCGGTGCACCCCTCCTTGCCGAGGGTTTTTCGACGATATCAAGAACGCAACTGGGGGACGCACGGTCCGGGAGATCTCAACGTATCAAACAAAACAAAACAAAACAAAACAAACAAACAAATAAACAAACTAACTAACTAACTAACTAATTTAAAGGATTTGTTTTGTGGCACATGCAACCCTCTTTCTAAAGATCTTTCTAACGGTACGAAGAACGTGACTAGGAGATGCACGGTTCCGGAGATCTCACTTTAACCCTTGAATGCTGCGGACAAATTGACGTCTAAAAAATAGTGTTAAAATTCTTAGATGGCATTTTAAGTGTTGACATGGCACCCCACATCATCCTCATTGGATGCCAAGTCATTCAAATGCTACATTAGGTGCCATGTTTTTCTTTTCGTTTTTGCTACATGCCATGCGGATGCCTTTCCCCTGTTTTATTCACATTTAGTTAGCAATTTACTTCATCCCCCAATAACTTTTAGAAACCTTCTTGCAGTGAAATGAAAATTCCTTGCCAACTTGTCTATTAAGTGTTTTCTTGAATGAGCCTATTTTTTTTCAATGTCTTCCATAATATTGTTGTCACACAAAACATGGACTTGTTCTACTTGTGACATTTTCATGTTTTTTGGAACATAATTCTGCCTCCCATGTTGGCAATCTCATCTTTTGGCTTTTGTTCTTAAAAACATTCTTGTTTGCTACTAACATCCAAAAAAATAAGGGCTCCTACTAGTGTCATTTATCAATTGTAGAATACTTATAGAATAGTTATAAAGATGCTGTGACAGGCCAACTACCGATTTAGGATTAAAGCAATAATAAAATCCTAGCCACCTTCTTTTGCATTGGTTGCCTCTAAATGCATTTAAATAGGGCAACACCTATTTTTTGCCTCCTACATCTTGCCTCTTATTGCTTCTTGTTGTGTCTTACTTCTTCATTGTGGCATCTAATTTCTTGTTGCTTCTTGCCTCTTGTTGCCATTTTCCAACCTCTTTTTTCTTCCAACATACCTTTGTCATTCTATCTCCTTTTCTTTTAGTGATTTTCATAGTCATCTTGGTTTCTTCATGTTGTTCTTTGCTACTACAAGGTGTGTATTTTTCATTTAAAATATATCTTCCATTCAACTTCTTCAATTTCACCAGTGATACCACTCTTGTTTGGAGGCCTACAATTGAAGTTGAAACATTATAAGCCACATAACTTATCTTAAAAACTATTCTTACATTTAAATTTGCAATAAGTTTCTAACTTTGATTGTTTAGAAGAGTATTCATTTTTCATTGGTGATTGGATGCATGTAGTTTGTATATGATAAGGTTAGTAAAGGTGGTTCAAAAGGTAGTTGTTTGGACGATAAGCAACATGGTTAGTAGTTAGACTTGTTGTCTAATAGGAAGCTGGATGATTTTTTTTCCAAAGATTGGAACCTCCAATTTCAATTGCATAGATTGGATTTTGGACCTTAGTAGAATATTTTTGTAACTAAGTAAGGACTCTAATGAATTTCTAATTTAATTGTATTCAATCATTTGTCTAATAGACATATTTATAGTTGACAAACCTACATTTGGACTAAAAACTAGCAAACAAGCTAACAAAGCACATAATAAAATGGAGGAAAAAATATTGTATGGCTATTCTCCATGAAAAAGATTAAATCTATTAGAAATGAATTATTGAGCAAATTCAATACATTCAACTACTTTCCAACTACCTTGCAACTTTAAAAGAACTATATTGCAACCACATACAAAAAAATTGTGACTATTAATATAAATAATAAAAATTTAAAAATAGTACCTAAAAATGATAGCTAAAATTTTGGCTAAAGAACTTATATCAAATTGACACACGGCATAATACTATAAATGGGCTCCACTCACAATTGCATTGTAGTTGCAAATTAATTGGTAACTTTAGGCACAATTAAAATTTTGCTTGCCACTTTGTAGAGTAAATTCACCTTCATAGCTGTGACTAGAGTTATTGACTCATTCGACATGAACACGTCAACATGTGCACTTCGTGTTGATGATTTTCCAAGCCAACAAAGTGATAAAAAAAAAAAACCCATATGTCCTTTAGAATTGCAATGTCATAAACAATAGGTCCACAAAAGACATTGTTGCAATTGTATTCCAATCACATGCATTCTAAAGAACTAAAAACACAATTGTTTAAGTAATTGTGTATTGCCCTTTTTCTACTAGTGGTTATTGGGAATATGCAGAAGGAAACCAAATGTGTCAAATATGCCTGTCACATTTGTCCAAAGCTATTGGTTTCAAATAACTAATTATAATACTAGTCAACCTTATCCCATAAGCCCAATAATGGTCCTAAACCCCAATTATGTTTGCAAGTTTTCCTTGTAAGGTAGAAGCACCCATTAGCGCACAAGTTCCCATTTTTGTACCCTAGACTCACCTAATTGTATCCGGACTTTGGTTAATGTGTCCTCCGAATGCTTAAATCTGATTGATTGACACATTTGAAGGACTCATACCTAAATTTGATTCTCTAACTACTGATTTTAGTAGATTTCATATTTAGGTCCACCTATAGGATAGATTCAGTGGTTAAGACAACTTGCACTTTGAAAATCATAGGAATTACATATGACATTGAAAAATCTAATTTCTTTTTTGAATTCATGATTTTCAGTCACTAATGCTACAAAAAAATTATTTCTACAAGAAGGTGCCTCCAACTATGCTAAATTGGTTATATTGACGTTTTTGGATGCTTCTACCTTAATGAGAGTTCATTGTTGGATGTATACCATATAAAATAATTACAATTCAACTAAATTCACTTCTACTTTGTACAATTGAAATCTACAACTTCTATATTTTCATAAACACTGACAATGTTTTATAAACAAGTATTGAATTTCTTTTCCAAAAAACAAGTATGGTATTAAGAAGACTAAAGAAAAACATTGTGGTAAACTTTAATTTATATGAAGCATCATTTTCTAGCCCAATTTAGCCTTTATATAAGTTTCAATTTCTATTTTTATTAAGATTTGACCACATGATTTTGAATCTTATAATCTTAATTAATTATTGTTATGTAACTTCGGAGTCTTCTCAAAGCAATGAAGTTGTTGGATGGAATGCATTACAAGCTAGTGTAGCTGGTTTCTATGTGCGTGCAATTAAAGGCAAACTTAAACCCAATTCATCTTCACTTTTGATCACTCTTGTAGTTTATAAGGTCAAATCTTCTAAATGACCTATTCATGGAGCATGTCAAGGTGGTGGATTTATAGCACCAAAAAGAGTAATGAAAAATGCCCAGAAAATGGATACTTTGATGTTTGATTTTAGTAAATAGTTAAAAATTCTAATAAATCGGCTGTTTTCCTAACCTGAAGATGCTCTTTTTAAACCATTTGTGATCTATTATAACTTCAGTAGAAGTTATCATATCCCAATTTTGACATTCAAATTTGCATTTTTGAGCGGAAAATAGTTCTAGACCCCTTAAGAATGTGGAAATAAAATATGGATAATTTATAAAGCATTCAAAAAATCACATGTGTGAAAATTCAAACCTAGGAAAATTTATCTCTAAAAGTTGTGCGCACTCAAAGAGTGATGGAAAATGCTAAGAAAATGGACACTTTGATGTTTGATTTTTAAAAAATAGTAAAATAATTCAAAAAAATCTCCCAAAAAAGCCATTTTTCCTCATTTGTAGATGCTTCTTCTCAATCATTTTTGTCTTTGGAAAAAAAATTGAGTTTTTAGCACTTGTGCAAAGGTAGTGCACTTTGAGCACATGTGGAGGGTGGACAGATTACTATTTTTCGAAAATCTCTTTGTGTGCCTATGTAACTTTAGTAGAAATCCTTGAATCTCAATTTTGAGCTTCAAATTCGGATTTTTGGGTAGAAAATAGTACTAAAACCCTCCAAAATGGCCACCAAGGCACACACCTAATTGGGGGCAAGTTAAAAATAGTAAAATAATTTTGAAAATTTTGAAAAAATTACTCAATGTCTAAAACTACCTCATGTACCTTCATTCCAAAATTTCACTCCAAAAGATCAATAAATGCAAAAGTTATGAGCAAAAATTCACCTGTCCATGGGCAAGGGGACAAAAAATAGGACAAGTGTTTCTTGCAATCACCCACATGTACCTTCACTTTGTATTTCATATAAAACTAACATATGACGCAAAAGTTATGAGAAAAAAGCACTTGTTTGAAGCAAATGGGACAAAAAAAAAAATTGGACAAGTGTTTCTTGCAGTGACCAGCGTTGTGGATTTGGACCCTTCCAAAATCCGTACCCCTGCCCTCTCTTTCATCTTTGCAACTCTCTGGCATGGTTGGAACCATTCAGGTTGGATCCCCTTGAACTTGCAATTTGCACCCCCACCCGATTGAAATCCCATTTTGATTGGGAATGGCAACCGTGCCCCCAAGCATAATTGCTTATTTGATCAGAAATGGGTTGCGTCTGTTAAAACGGTTTCAATACATGTGGTCTTGTCATTTATGTCTTGAAATATCATTTATGTCATCAAGTTCATTCAAACCATTTATGGTAACATAACAATTTATGATATTTCTACCTTAGACATGATATCATGGCAGAGCTTTAAATTGTGCCAACGAATTGGGCCCGGAAGGGTAATGTTTGAGGATAAAAGTAAATAAAACCCCCCTATATTGAACCGTCACTAGGGTATGCTCTCTAGCCCCCCTATCTAATTTGTGGTCTCTGATTACAAATCTGAATTCAAAAATTGCAAAAAAAAAATTTGAAAAAAATAAAACATTCTTGCGTTTTCCCCAGAGGTAAATCTAGCCAGTGGGGCCCAGTTTGTTGGCACGATTTAATGCTCTGCGATATCATGTGGCACAACTTCAGTTGATTTGGGTTTGTTCCTAATGTTGCTAAAGAGCAAAGAGAAACAAATGGATACTTAATTAAAAATGGCAGAATTACACAAACTTGGTACTTTTGTGTTTAAAATTTTCAATCTGAAATCTATAACAATCTTAGATAATAAATGAAAAAATGGCATGGGAAATATGCGACACTTTAATGAAATATCTATTGACACACCTAGGAAATGACCCATTACAATCTTGCATCAACCCATGACAAACTTTTTTCAATAAACAAAATTTAGGCTACAAAAAGTTGTGTTAGTGGTCACAAGTGGATCAGTGTTTTTGATGATGGGGATGGATGGGTTGGTGACGGCAATAAGAATTGTTTTCCACCTTGTTAGTGTAAAGTCATCCTAGAAAGTGATGCTTTGTTAGGGGTTCATGTTTTGGCCATGTTAGGGAATATTGTGACTACTTTAGGTGAATAAGATGACCATCATGGGTACACTTTTTTTTGTTAATTTTGGGGTAGTCTAGAGACTCTTTTGGGCGGTCAATAGGTAACACACTTCAAAAATTCATTAAAAATTCATACTTTGTCAAAAAAAACAAAAACATAAACTCAATTACTCTACCATTTCTCCCATTCTCCCATGTGTCTTTAAATGGATTTTTTTTTAAAAATTCAACAATGCCAACATGACAAACAAAGTCATTTTGCTTGTTATAGGCTAGTATACCTTTCCTCAAGGAAATCCCATAGTGGATGAGACACAAGGGAGGCAACCCATTTCCAATCACCCCCCATTTTCAATCTATAGACTGTTGTCTTTCCATGAAGTTATGGCGCACTTCTTAGAGTAGTTGTGGCTGATTATGATTGGTTGCAAGGCTCCCAATATTATAATCAGCCCTTGGTCAATTTTGCAATTAGCCTATGGTCAGAAATAGAAAGGTCTATATCGCCATTGTAGGTTAAAGAGAATCTTCCTCGAAAAAATTCATAGTAATTTGTTTTATGTAACAAAATTTTGGAAAATATGCAATCCTTCCAAACTCTATAGCTGTACATGGAAAAATTCCACATTCCAAAAACTTGCGCTCCAAATATGTTTAATTGCTTATTTGATCAGAAATGGGTTGCCTCCCTTGTTGGAATGTTACTTTTTTTGTCAAAAAAATTTAAAAGAAATTTAAAATTTAAAAAATTTAAAATTCATCCACATGCACCCCAGCTGATTGCTTGGCCAAGTTATCACCATCTCATCATCCTTCCTTCCAGTACCCCGGATATGCACGCAGCAGGGTTTAGGGCCGAGGAACTGAATTCCTCCTCCCCGAGGCACCTCAGCCATCGTCTTCTTCCTTCCTTCTTCGTGAATTCGGATTAGTCATATTCTGTGGATAATTGATAGTTTGGATTTTCAACTGTTCAGCTTCTTCCAATTTTTTCAATTTTGAAGAAACCCGCTTGCTTGCTATAACTCAAGCTATGGCGCTGCTGGACAGCGGCACCCTGCGAGGGCTATGGCAACAATCGCCCAAACCCAACCCGTCTCGACGGTTGTTACCACGAGCCATGCCCGCGAGGGTGACCATGATGGGAATGGGCTTGAAGCATCCCCACTCTCCGAATGATCCTTTTCTTACCAAGCTTGCGGCTGCGGCGTCCACGGAGTTGGGCAAGGCGCAATTGGCTGGCGCTTCTGGTGTTTCGGATGGACCCCCATTACTGGACGTTCTCACGAATCCCACCATGATGGCTGCACCAGCTCAGGTTGGTAGGGTTTTGAATTTCTCTGGTTTTATGAAAGTGTGTTGAGCAAGTGGTTSTGTTTCTAATTGCTTTGGTGGGGTTGAACAGGTTGAGAGGTCTTCTGGATATAATGAACACCGACCACGACGACCACCGCCGGATCTTCCCTCCTTGCTGTTGAATAGCCGAATTGTGTATATTGGAATGCCGGTACGTACTTTCGATACCCTAATTGGATGTGGGTTTTTGATGGGAAGCGTGAATTTGAGATTTAGGGTTTTACTATTGCAGCAATTTCTCCATCAGTGGTTGACTAGGAGGATTTAAAGGAGGAAATTGATGAGGGAGGTCCAAATTTGGGGAAATAAGTGATAGTTTTGAATTTTCTGATGCTTCGATAGCCTGATGTGGGGTTGTGTTTGGAACAGCTTGTGCCAGCAGTCACCGAACTAGTGATTGCGGAGTTGCTTTACTTGCAGTATGCGGACCCTCGTCAGCCTATTTATGTTTATATTAATTCCACTGGGACGTCGCGTGCCGACGGTGAAACGGTATTCCAGCTGCTGTTATRATAGAAGGGGTTAGRCTTGTATYTGAGATGATTACAGATTCTGCGGTGTATTGGGTTAAGTGTGTGCATCTCTGCATGGGCTAGTAGTGCATGCCCAATASGTATACCATATTTTGTATTGGTTYTGTGCTCAAGCTTAGGTTACTGGCTTATTGTTGCCATTTGAGCTCTCCTCGCTGAGGGTGTTTGTGTTGCTGTGCAGGTTGGCTTGGAGACGGAGGGTTTTGCAATATATGATACCTTGATGAACGTTAGAAATCAGGTAAAATATGGTTCATGAGGAGCTGTTAATTTTTGCTTCTGAGATCGGGACTCATTTCCGTGGCTTTCACCTGTTTGAACGGGTTTCTATCAGTAGAATGGGTTTTCTCTTTGYGGGTTTATCCCCATTTTCATGAAGTTTTTCAACAACCTAAAATACGTATTATTTGGATACTGWATGAATAAGTTATGGATTGTGGAAGTCTGAAGTAGCAGAGTCCCAATCACCTTAGAATGATGAGTTTGCATCTATGCTGTTTCTTATGGAAWCGTCTTTGACTGTGGCAGAACCTAGAAATATCTCGTTTCTTTGAAGTCACTTGTTTGGGTGGCACTTAGAATTTTAAATGGGTGACTTTTCAACCCAAGAGAAAGGGAAGCCCACTCGGGCCTACGGTCATTACGAGTTGCAGGCTTACAAAATTGTGTCTCTGGCAGATTCAAACTGTAGCAGTTGGTGCCGCTATTGGACAAGCTTGTTTGCTCTTGGCATCAGGGGACAAGGGTATGCGTTACATGATGCCTCATGCTACAGGTACGTTTATATGTTTTGAGTTCACCATTGTAGAGCTCGTATTCGGATATGAGTATTTTCGAATAGTAGAAGAATTATATCTTGCTATTATCGTGGCTTGTATGGTCAGAGAAGGAAGCTTGCACATCTGGATGTCGGTCTCTCTCGCTTAATCTAATCCTTCGCGTCGGTTTGCTTGTAAGGGTTTAATTGCAGTGTCAATTGCATATATCACAGGTTGGGATTTTTAATTCTTTATTACATTGGAGTCTGTGCAGCTATGATCCAGCAACCTAGATTACCCTCGACAGGCCAGATGTCCGCCATTGACGTTCAGATTAGGGCTAACGAGGTGCTCTCTCTTTTATTATACCTTTATTTTGTATTTGACTCAGCATGTGAAATTCCCATTGATGGTGCAAGTTGTACTAGTTCATCTATTTGTTTTTTGAATGCATCGTTCTAGGATTCGTTCTTCTAATTTCTGTATGTTGTGGTTCCTGGTTTGCAGCTGATTAATAACAGGGACACGCTTGTTGAGTTACTGGCGAARCATACTGGCAATGTAAGAATTCTCACCCACACCCAGCCCGGTTCAGTCTTTTGTGCCTAGAAACAAACTTTTATTTAAAGTGGCMCCTGAAGTTACTGYAATAAAACTGAGTTCTAGGGCATTGCAACAAACTTGAGAGGATGAGTGTTGTGCTTTCTAAAGTAGGGTTGATCTATTTAATGTTCACAATTTGCTCACTACTTCTGATTTATATGGTTTGCAGCCTGTTGAGAAGGTTGCCAAAGTGATGGAGAGGCCTTTCTACATGAATCCTAAAAAAGCCGTGGACTTTGGTGTTGCTGACAAGGTTTGTTGCCTTTCCTACATCGTAATAGTGTCGGTCATTATTTCTGGAGATATTTCCTACATCCGTTTCAGAATTTTGCGAAGCGGTTGGAGGCTTTATTTTGAGTGTCTGGTGATAATATCTCGGTGCTTCTAAWACATATTTATTGAACGATATTATGTCACCCAATTATTTTTTCACTTCCTGTGGAATCTCGCGGTGTTACAGATATTGTGGCGAGGTCAGGAAGCTATGGCGGAGACGATGAGGGCGGAGGAATGGGACAAGGGTGCAGGCATCCGTGTGGTGGAGCGTCCTGCAGCGTATGGAGGTGGTGACTCGTGAGCTTAGATGATTACAGACTCTAGTTCGTTTTAGGTGTAGGAACACAAAATTTGAGTGTCATCTTGTGTATGAATACAGTGCAAATCAAGCCTTAATTTCCGGTTTGACCGCCAGATTGGGGGTTCACTTTTTCTTACATCCCGTCTAGTAATTTYGCATGCATATGCGACATGTGCTTGTTGAATGAATCGCTGTTTGTCTCAAGCATGTAATTCTTCGGTCATGATTGATATGAACGTACAGAGCGTGTATTTGAGTCTGTCAGAACTGATTTTCCTGAAGAATGCGAATTTGAAAGTTGTGTTTCAGAACTCTATTAGGGGCTAATACTTCGACGAAAGAACCATGTTGTGTCCAGTTTGGTAACAAATTTGCAATTCACGGCACAGGAACTGTAAGGTCAAATTACTGTGTAGGAATTTCGAGGTCTGGTACACCATATTTGTTGGCTGAAGAATGCGAATCTAAACTACTGTTTATGCTGATTCATCGCAGAACAGTTATAAGTAAGTTACTGTAGAAACAATTTAGTGTCAAAAAGGTGTAGTTTGCAATCMGAAGGGAATGGTGAGACAATCGTGCAAGGGGCATGGACTAAGGTAGCAACATCCGAAGCCACCTTTTCCTATGAGTGATCCCTATTTAAACCTTGTCTACGGTAGACTAGCATGACCACAGCTTTGATGGCCCAATGACCAACCCATGTAAACAAATTCATCATACGGAGTAATTTTTTTCTTACCTCTAAAAAATTTGAAGAGAATAATAATATTGAAATTCATTTCTTTCTTCTCTTGTAGGTTCAAAGTGCASAAAACATAGTATGTTAAGTTAAAACTCCTTTCATGAGAACTGCAAACACCTGCAATTCCCCCACTGTGACTCATATTACATCCTCCGATTTTCTGGTATCTTAGTTCTTATAATTTTTGATGAAGTACTTCGGAATTCAGCTCTATAAGTTGGACTTCTGTAAAAGTATAATGAGGTGGTTGCCACAATTATGGCAACCCCATCCATGTTCCTCCTACTGTGATGGAGTTAGTTCACATTAGTAGTGAAGACATGACTTTCACCAATAGGCTTTGCATAAGAGCATCCCCACCAGCCTAGCAAAATGTGGGTGGGATTTGGCTTGCAAAATGGGAGGGCAACCATTTTGCAAGCCGCTAGAAGTTTTGGAGCCGGCCTCTTAAGAAGTTCATCCGTTTTGCAAGACGGGTGGGGCACTTTTGCAAGCCACCTTGGACAAGTCATCCGTTTTGCAAGACGGGTGAGGATGCTCTAAATTAGACAAAAACTGCATAATTATGCGGAAGTTTGAGGAGTCGAAAATGCAAGCTGCTTGTKTGGTAGATGACCTAAAAGGGACGCAAGTTCAGGTGTGAAGTGTATGCACACTTTCAAATCAGCACTCTCTGAAGATTGTAAAGTTTCGAAAGTAGGCAAGGAGGTACTTTCACTTTTAGACGTGGTTGCGAATATCACAGGCAGCTCATTTTGAATCCCAGGTGTGGAAAATGTACATCTTGGGTACGTGGTTCMAGAAAGGGTTGTGCGACCATCTACCCCGGGTATACAATCCACACACCCAGGATTCAAAATAAACAGCTTGTGAACAAATCTAAYATGTACGCCTGTAGCACATTTCCAAAGAACCGATCAATTGCATGCCAAGACACCTGGAACTAGCACTTCTGCATGTAAGCTTAACCACTTACAAACTATGCCATCCACCTCAACTCAATTGCTTCGAACATTTTAGCAGGACCACACGCACTTCACGTACATGCTTAAAAGCACTGTTCCAAGTGTAAGCCCAGAGCGTGACGCCACCAACGTACGCCTCGGTGGAGCACTTCGCTACCCGGCCTTTCCCCACTTACACTTTCACTTTTGCCAGTTGAATCTTTGTCGACTTGGCGACTCCCGATGCAACCACGCTCCTGGTTCCAGTTACTGTAACAAGTCGACACACACGTACTCACAAGCCTGGTGGACATGCAGGCCCGAACCAAACCGTATAAATATTAGACCCCAGCTCCATGTTCTCAACAACATTCACTCCAACGACATTCAATTCAAACCCTGATCTCACATTCCATTGATTTCGAACGCGTTCTAAATCTGATTGCAGTCTTAGTTTTTGAATCTACTGTAGTTTCTGGGAGTTTTACGTACACCATGGCAGCCTCTACTATGATGGTGCAGACTAGCGCGCTTGGTTTCAGAGCTGGACTGACCTCCAAGTTCCAGTCTTTGGGAGCGGGTTCCCCTTCTTTGGCAACGTTTCGGAGGCGCCAGCAGAAGATTAGCTGCGAGGCGGGGAACAACGGCAGTACTCCGGGCGGGTTGAAGGAGGCCGTGGACCAGGCTACGAAGAAGACTATCACGAGAGAGGACATTCTGCGTAACCAGGAGACCAACGAATCGGAGAAGAAGTCGGTGTTGGGGACGGAGCCGAGTGCTTCTGGGTCGTTTTACCCTCGCCCGGAGATTGAGAGGAGGCCGGAGACCGGGGATTTGAGCTTCAGTAGCGTGTTTGCGTTCGATGGTGCTGCACCAGAAACCATCAACGGCCGCTTGGTAAGACCTGGGTTTTGAACTTAGCATTTGTTGGCGTTGGCGTTTTTGTTGTATGCCGCTTGCACTCTTCTCTTGATGGTGGTTCTGTTCTGTTCTGTTCTGTTCTGGCCGCCTATTACTGTGATAGCTCTGAGACTCTGATTGAGAGATCCCGTACCCCAGTAGGTCCTCTAATAAGAAATCGTAATCGCGGACAACATTGCTTTGAGTGGCATCGTTGAATTTCGAATGTCGGAGTGCATGTACGACTCTCTTGATTAAAGAGTTCACTTTGAGTAGTAGGGTTGCGAGTTTTGTGCCTTCGCACCATTGGCAATTTCGCATCATGGGCTTGGCAGTATAGATTACTTTCATGTTCTGACTTGTCTATGGCGATGTGCGCAGGCAATGTTGGGCTTGGTGGTAGCGTTCTTCGCCGAGAAGGCGACGGGTTTAACCGTTTTCGAGCAGCTCTACACTCCGGGTCAGACTGGTCTGGTGTGGTTTGTGGGTGCCGTGCAGCTGTTCACGTACGCTTCTCTCGTCCCCATCGTCAATGGCGAGTCGACCGATGCTCGGAGCTTCGGGCCGTTCACGGCACAAGCTGAGCGATGGAACGGGCGATTGGCTATGMTTGGATTTTTGTCCCTCGTCGTCACGGAGATGTTTCGCCACGCTCCTGTCTTTCACTGAATCCAACTGATAATTTATGTACCATTCATTGTCGGACTGTAGCTTGGAACTGATTGAGTTGCGAATTGAAGATGTACAAACCTTGAGAAGCGCATGCGAGGCTCTTTAGCTAGCTCAGTGTAAATAGACTAGATTAGCTGCTGGTGCGACTAATCATCAGTGTAGGTCAGTGTACCTGAAAAAAGGTTGAGTATTGTATGAATGGATTTGATTATTTATATATGTTATATTTTTTGGTAACAATGAAATCTGTATATTTTTTTCTCAATTATACTTCACTTCTAAGCTTTAAAGTAAAATAGGAAAGGGTCATTTTGTTTATCTTTGACGAGAATTTGGATTTGTTGAGTACATTATCCGGTAGAATATCTGCTGAATACTAGTTTGTTTGCTGAAATTAAATSAGGTGAAGTATGGGTTTTTTTATATCAATATTGTTACACATTCTGTCTGGTTGATATCAGAGATACGTCCACAATGACGTAATCAACYCCTTTCCACTACAGAATTGCAACGTGGAGGCTAAGCAGAGGAAGTAGCTGTGAGCTCCCTTCATGACCTATATTTGGAATGAAAAATTTGGTCAATTTAATTTGCACAAATTTGTGCAAATCATTACAATCTCTTAGTATACCCAGTATCTTGTTGAACAAAATGCTCTCGACAAGAACAAAGAAAAACCCCACCGTCGATGTTGTTCCAAAAAATTTACCCTCCTCTTGTCGTTGATCTTGAGAAAGAAAAATATTTTCAATCTTCAGTTTCTTCACACCTCTGCCGTCAATGGGCATAGTAGAAAATGTAAATCCCTACTCACTACACTAATGATGGTAAATAGTGTTACCTACACTAATTGATTTAAAACAGTCATAAGTTTGTACTCTTCATGAATATTTTTACCAACTCTAGGTACGAACTTTTCCCAACTATAGTACTCTTAGGACCCATGCACTCCGTAAAAATATTCATGAAGAGTACAAACTTATAGCATTTCTAAAGTAGTTAGTATGGATAACGCTATTTACCATCATTAGTGTACCATTGATCTTCAAAAATCTGTAGCCATTGATTTTCTGCCCCATCCTGAGAGAGACAATCCAAGCTGCTAAAATTAGGGTTAAGTGCTCACTGTGAGCATGAGCTTTCCATTTGTTCATCCTCATTTTTTCCGTGTTTCTTCATTGGCAAGTGAACAATCACTCCCAAGGAATTTTTAGGTGTCCATCTTAACTGTCCATCTCGACATTGCTTGTCGACGGAGTAAACAAAAGAAACAAGAGTATTGGTTTTTCTTTGGAGGTTTGTGTCAACCTTGTTTTCCTTTCAAAATAAACATTAAAATATGAGTAAAAGTTTTTTCAAATCATGGTAAAGCTTTGTGTTTCCAAGACCTCGTTTATCATTGTTATTAAGTAGTGACGATGTTAAGGTGTACTGCTTTCTTGTACTATTAATGTTGGTAAAAGATGTTAAGATTTTTCGAGTAAGCACTCACCATTAGTACTATCTCAGTAGATGTAGTGGAATTAGTGGTATCTTGTAACGTAGTTAGCTTAAGCGTGTGGTAACTGTCCTTCGCTGCTTGTATTTAACTATGTGTTAGTTTTCTCTGAGATAATGCAATTCAATGCGGTCCTATTGTATCACAGAAACGTTTGTCGGAGCACTTGTGTAGCTAGTCAAGTCCCCGTATTATGTTTAACATGGTATCAGAGCGAGTTTGATAGTATAGAGTTAAACTGAGTGGACCGAGAGTATTTTAGTATAGCCAACCATTGAGTGCAATCAGAGACAGAGAGCAACTGACGAGCAATAGATTGATACAGGAGAGATTAGAGATGGCTGAGAATTTGAACTTGGCATTTAGGGAGGGTGATAAGCTAAAAGGCTTATCAAATTACTATGTATGGGCCCTAAAGATGAGAGTAGTGTTGAGGGTAGAGGGCCAATGGGCCATTACTGAAGCAGAACAAAATTATACTGTATTTCCGGTCACTATTGATGGAGACGCATACACTGACGTACAACTCAAATTGAAGAAACTTAAGTGCTAACTTGCAGATTGCTCCTACTTTCAGTTTCTAATTACCTCGTGGATTTGATCGCAGAGCACTCAGATCCAGCTGTGATTTGGAAAACTTTGAAAGACTAATTCAACTCGGGCAACCAGCTCCAAATACTCACGTTGAAAGGGCAACTTCAAGCACTCAAGATGTCCGAAGGGAGCTTGGTCAAAGAGTACCTCAAAAGAGCCAGAGAATTGAAGAACCGCTTGACTAGTATGGGAGAACAAGTATTAGAACAAAACATCAATCAAATGGTGATGAATGAACTGACACGATCATTAGAAAGCTTGATCCAGACCCTCACTCATCTAGATCCCAGCATGTCATTCAAAAAGATTAGTGCCAATTTACTGTCTGAATCTCACCGACGTTAGCATCCAAATCTGCAGATGGGAGACGAGGAGGCTCTGACTGTTGTCAATACAACAAGGATTTAGGGTTTCATCACCTGGATGACATCCATCGTGGTTTAGTTGTTAAGCTCTTTTAGGTTAGGAGTTAGCTGTATATAAACCCAGTGCTCTTACTGGTTCTCTCTCTTGAGTTTATCATCTGATCATACCTTCTAATCATACCTGAAGTATGTCTTGTAAGATTACAGACATTTGTTTCTACATGGTATCAAAGCAGGCTAGATTTGTCTAAGTCGTCATAGCACACTTACTACTACGTTGAGCCAGAGTGCTGAACTTCCGATTCAAATAGTCCCGCCATAATATAGACAGCGCAACGTCTTTCTTCCTCATAGTAGTACAGACATCGAAGCGATCAAGTAGGAATTAGAGTGCTTCTACTGTCTTGAAATAGAAATGGACCCCAACGTCAGAGACGTACCTGAGTCCATGAAACTTGCAGGACCTGCAAACTATATCATTTGGAGTTACAAGGTTAAAATGATTCTCATGCAGGAAGGCTTATGGAGATTTATTGAACCACCAACGTCCTATAACAGGAACAACACCCGCGGCGCAGCGTCATCATCAACCTCGGCAAACACTGCTGCAGACGAAACTACGTCAGTCGATACAACATCGACGACCGTTACGAGACCTGTTGCTGCAATCGACTCAGGTTGAGATACTGAACTCTGGTTTCGAGCTGAACATTTCATTATATCACTGGTACGTGACTCAATCATTTTGAGCGTTATTCATCTTACAGACCCCCAGGACATCTGGCAACGCCTCAAACAGATGTGCGACGTTAGAAATTCCTCTAGACGCTTGTCGTTGAAGGAACAGCTTTACTCACTCAGGCTAGTAGAGGGAAAAGCAGTGAGTGACTATCTTCAAGAGATCAACTTGATCATAACGCAGCTTGCAAACCTAGGCATCCCAATAGCTGAACGATTCTCATTGGCTATGACGAACATAGTAAAGCCTACAGATGCTACCACCTTTCTACCCGTAGAATCTTAGTCAGTCGAGACGTTCGATTTGATGAAAACTCATTTGACCTCTCTCTTGGAGAAACAACAAAACCTCTCGATATTCCCTCTTTTTTAGACAAACTTCTCCCCCCTGATCCCGTTCTACCGGACTCTCCTTTAGATACCCCAGACACTTCCGACTCTCCTTCGACCAAACAGTTGCCACTTGAGCCCCACACAGATGCCTTACCTCTGCCCTCCCAATCCCCAGATACTTTGACTCCCCCACTCCCTCTGCCTTCTTCCACCCCCTTCCTCCCGCCATCAGCTCCAGCGCCCCGTAGATCCCAGCGCCCTTGCAAATAAAATATTCGTCTAGATGGCTACGAATTGTGTCTCTCCATCGATGACTTTGATGTTTGCCTCATCAACTCTGTTGCACATACTCAACCCCAACCAGATCCACAGATAGAACCCAATGATTCCCATATCACCTTCCGACAAGCAAAAACCAACCCAGGCTGGCGACGTGCAATGCAAGAAGAAATGGACTCCATCTGGAAAAATCAAACTTGAGACCTAGTTCCCCTACCCCCAAGCAAATGAGCTATCACCTACAAATGGGTGTTCAAATTGAAGCCTGGCGACCATGGTCAACCTCCCATCAAGAAAGCTTGCTTAGTGGCTCGCGGCTTCGAACAACGTCACAGTATTGACTTTACAGAGACATTTGCTCTTGTGATCAAGTGGGCCACCATCCGCACTGCCATTGCTCTTGCTGCAGCCAAATGCTGGGATATCCATTATATGGATGTCCATACAGCCTTTCTCAATGGACTTCTCAAGGATCGCGTCTACATGGGCCAACCCCCTGGTTTTCGCGCACATGGCCGAGAACAACTTGTTTGCCAACTTAGCAAATCTTTATACAGCCTCAAACAAAGTCCTCGTACCTGGTACGACTGAATTGACGCAGCCCTTCGACGCATTGGACTACGCAGGAGCACATCCGATGGCAACCTATACTACATGCATCAAGATGGAGATACGCTCATTCTTATGCTATACGTTGACAACTTATTCATCACAGGGAGTTCAGATCGCCTCATTACTTGGATCAAACAATTTCTTCATGCTGAATTCAAGATGACCGATTTTGGCAAGATTCGCCGCTACCTGGGCATTACATTTGAACATCTCACATCTGGGATCTTTCTACATCAACAAGAGTACACCAAGTCTATACTTTGGGACTTCAGCATGACGGATTGCAAATCAACTCCAGCTCCATTTCCTGAGGGACAGCTCCTTGTCACTGACATGGATTCACCTTATGTTGACTCCACATATTATTGTCGACTTGTAGGCAAGCTCATCTTCCTCACGGTCACTCGCCTAGATATTACTTATGCCGTTAGCCGCCTCAGCAGCTACATGGCAAACCCGCAACAATCACACCTTAATGCTGCCAAGCACGTCTTGCGCTACCTGCAAGGCACATCTAACTACGGCATCCTCTACCACGCCGATAGTCCCATTGAGATTTCCGGTTACACGGATGCTGACTGGGGCTCCTGCCCAAAAACAAGACGCTCCATGGGAGAATATGTATTCACACTGGCCGGTGGACCGATTACCTGGCAAAGTAATCGCCAACTCACTGTATCCAGATCGTCAACAGAATCCGAATATCGTGCTCTAAGCAATGGAACCCATGAGGCTGTCTGGCTCCATTGACTTCTTCAGAAACTGCAACCCCCGACACCCAAGACATCTGCTCCCTCCTGCTCACCTTCCAGCATTACCATACATTGCGACAACTAAGGAGCAATAAAACTATCCAACAATCCTATATTCCATGCTAGAACCAAGCACATCGAGATCCATTATCATTTCATCCGAGAAAGAGTCTTAGAGGGGGAAATCGAGTTGAAATATTTTCATACCGTGGATCAACCCGCAGATGCCCTTATAAAACCGTTGGGAAAAATCAAATTCCACCAGCATCGGATGGCACTAGGACTCCATAGCCTAGAAAACCTTAGAAAAACAGATAAGACTCCTCCCCTGCTGAAATCCTGAAACTTAGAACACCTCTAGACACCCATAGTATTGAACAGATACGCCTCAGCATCAATCAGCAACCTAAAGCTTTTATGCTCAGCACCATTGAAACCAATTACTTCCTTAGAGCAATCTGCCCAAGAAAAATATAGACTAGGATTACGACCTCTCCGGACGGCATAGAACTTATGATTGGGCCTAGTACTCTTGCGCGCATTGCAGTGCATTCCACTCAGCCGCGCCCCATCCTTCGATTGCACCTCCTCACCTCCAGATGTGAAACTAAAGGTTTCATCTCCACAACAATTATCACATTGACTTCCTTCAATACCTTGTTGGTCTATCGAGGAGCTTACGCCATCAAAACACCACTCCGCTGCTCGCAACAACAAGGCACAAAGAATCCACAGCAACAAACGAACCAAGCCAATGAGCGATACGCTCCTTATCAACTCTCGGGTCACGCGAATTCCGTCCTCACCAACACACGCCATAGCTCCGCTGCAATTGGGCTTTCTTCTGTACAGGACTCACGACTGAAACCCCAAATTCTTGATTGAGAGGGGGTGTTGTCAATACAACAAGGATTTAGGGTTTCATCACCTGGATGACATCCATCCTAGTTTAGTTGTTAAGCTCTTTTAGGTTAGGAGTTAGCTGTATATAAACCCAATGCTCTTACTGGTTCTCTCTCTTGAGTTTATCATTTGATCATACCTTCTGATCATACCTGAAGTATGTCTTGTAAGATTACAGACATTTGTTTCTACACTGACAGCAAATTTCGAGAATCAGGCGACTACTCAGAACTCTAGGAGAGGACGAGGAGGGCGTTGGCTACAAAATGGAAGGGAGCCTGGATACCCAGGCAAAGGGACCTACAGGATGTCACGACCACCACTTGGACCATATGGTATCCCAAGACCCCCAACGTTATGTTTCAATCACTATAAGAAACTCGCGTTTTAGGTGTTGTTGTCAAAAAACATACTCTATTTTTTGAGACGTCATGTTTTTTTTTGAAACGGTCGCAAAAGTGTAAATTTGATGTGATGTTGCGGAAAACATGTGTGGCTAACTAGCTAAGTTGGAAAACGAGCAAATGTCACCATAGACGGACATGTTCTTGACAATGTTTGAAAAAACAAGTTTGTGTTTTATTGTGACGTCCCAAAAAATATAGACTACCACGTCAACAAGTAGATCCATTTTTAATATAGGTATGTTAATAAAAATTATTAAAGTGTTTGGTAAAATGTTGACCATACATAAAAATTTAGGGAACAGGCAACCACATGGCATGTTTTGCAAAAAAAGGGAAATGGATGGATGTGCACCATGGACGAAAGGAGATGGTCTTATACAAGTGGGATGGTAGTAAGATAAACAATCCATGTGGAATATGTATAGCAAGAATTGTATGCAGTGTAAAATGTCTAAATCAACATTTAGACGTTTGAAACAACATCTAGATGCCTAAAACAACGTCTATACGTCTAAAACAACGTTGATTGTACCATAGTGAAATTTACATGTTCTAGTTATCCCATATCTTTTGTCTCACCATGGGAAAAAAACGGATATAAGTATGACCTCTCTACCCTTTATTCTCACTAACTTTCAATCAAGTAATTCCTTCAATTTGCCATTAAAAATTCTCTTGATGGTAGATGGTAAGTTTTCTTTCATTTTTGTTGAATTCAGCAATTGTACTCGTGCATTTAAATGTTTTTTTAAACAATCATTTTTTACTGATCTTGTCTTGTGGTTACAATTGATGTCTAAAAAAACGTCTAAATTGACGTCTCAAAAAGCATATAAAATTTCTCAAATATCATGAAAGTGGCTTGACTAGGCCCTAAAAAATTGCGACGTCAACCTTTTCTGGGTTCACGTCATCAACTGGTCGGATGAAAAAGTGTCCTACATAGCCCTGCCCACTTATGTGGCACTAACGTGTCCTCCACATGTCGCATTAAGGAAAGTTGGAAGAGCACGTTTCATGGGACTTTTTTCAAAAAACAAGTCTCATCACCCAAGATTTTCAGACGTTTTTTGCACGTCAGTTATAACAAATTTTAGGTGACATCAATGCAAATTATTTTCATGTCTATCTAAACATCAGAGCATGTTTTTCACGACATCACAAAAAACTCTGTTTTCGTATAGTGATAGAGAATGAGGGTACTTGTTTTTAATCCACCGTTGCTCGATCATCCGTTTTGAAATTCTTTAGCACGTACGGTCGACTCAGGTATGTTTTGCCACCAATTAAGTATGGTTTGATGTCCATTCCAATCAAGCGGATTAGTGGCGTTGCTAAAATCTGTCTAGTGCTCAATTGGGCAATACGGAAAAACATGGCAAATTGACCAGCATCATGCACACCTCCCGATTGGCTAGCACACATGTTCCAAAAAATTATATCTGTGTCAGATACTCTTTGTAACACAAARCTATAGAATCTTTTTCTATTAAAAAAATCTTGTAGCATAGGAGTGTAGCGTCTACTAGGTCAATTCGTTAGAGGTATGCGTGTACCATCTATTGCACCAACTATGTTAGGTAAGCCAGTGATGTCTCTAAAACTTTCTATGATTCCCTATAACCGATCACCATGAGGTGTGTGAATGAATTGAAAAAATAAATTGTCTTCACWAGATCCTAATGCTTGACACACAATTGTAGTGTATTTACAAATTGTGGAATCACCACATCCATACAAATTGTGCATTTTAGCACAACTTACACTGTGAGCTAAACGGTACAAGACAAGCTTTACTTGTTTTCTAACAAGAATAGAGGGTCTAACAAATGAAACAGCAATGGGGCGCAAGAAAGGTGTCAACAAATCAGCCAATGCCTCGAATGATAAGAAATCCATGCAATAGGTTTGCCAATACCTTGCATCAAGCATTTGTGGTGATGTATGCCACACATCGCTTTCTACAACTTTGTGATGGATGTACTAGCATGGCTCTACCCACCACATGTGCACGGGAACACGTTGTCTCCACACCATGGCTGCGAAAAGAGGAAGTAGACATCGAATTGGGTTAGGTCCCCCAAGGTCAATTGAAATACTCGGCACTTGAGGACAATGACATCTATGACCATGGAAGGTCAAAAACACAAGAAGGAATGCAAAGAGAACAAACAAAGTTTGGTTTGCCATTTTGCCAAACCCCAAACAACATCATCTCAAAATTGTTCCACAATCTGTCCACCAAAACCCTATCAAACCACAAAAATTCCAAACTCCTACCCCTACCTCTTGCCCTTCTACCGCGGTGATTTCATCTGCCTTGGCAATGCGCGGCAAGGCGTGGCGGAGGAGGCCAGGGCTCAGAGAGGGGGCTAACAACCTTGCCACCACCCACAGAATGCGGGGGGCCACCGGCAGGGGCTGGGGCCAAACTCTCCATGTGAGCGGCCCCAGTATATTACTGAAGCATGTTCTCCAACTTATTTTCAAGGTACAATGCAAGAGGACATTGATCCTGCAATCTAGAATCAACAATCAACAGGTGCAGGATCTACTACTACAGTACAGTATTGAGGAGCCTGCTGTTGCCATTACCGAGGTGGAGGACCATCCGGAAACGACTTTCATGAGTGATGACTTGTCTTTCCAATATGGAGACACATGACGCACTTGCCCAGTTAGTGCCCAGTGCCCGCTGTGCCCAGCCAAAGTCGAAGCCCCCAAWWGAAGGAGCCACTTTGACAATGGAATTGATTTGGTGCCACCAGAATCGTATGCGGCGCCTCGACCCTGTCCAAACGACTTTGATTGGAAGGCTCAGATCTTCCCTCCACTACGTACGGCCACGATCTTCCTTTAACCTCGCCCAAATCGGATGGCGCAGATTGCCTCTCCGAGACAGATGGCCCAGATCTTCCGATATCCCCGCGCAAATCGGACGGCGTGGATGGAAAAGGGGATACGGACGGTTAGGATCGCCTCTTGGCCGCGCTCAAATGGTCGCTATCCCACTAGGCATGGGTCCAGGGCATCAGTCCTCAGATTGTTGGTGCGGAGGGTTGTTTGCTTTGCTATCGAGGTTTGAGTTTTGAGTTTCTCCCCCATCGCCAGCTGAAGATTTGCGCGTAAGGGCTGTGACTGGGGTACTCTATTGCCGCTCGCCTTGTTTCCTGGCTGCCGATGGATGGACGCTCTCCTTTCGGCTTTGAATCGAGCTGGGAAGCGCGGTAGGGGTTGGGAGCTGATTGGGGTGGCGGTGTGCCGGGTTAATTTCGGTCTGCCACCGACTCTCGCAGTATTTTCTTGCAATGTGTGGTTTGCGAATTTTTCGGTGATTACGTTTTTCTGTCCCAAATTAGGTTGTACTGGAGCTATGTAATACTCCAGTATGAGATAAAACTTTCTATTGAATATTTCCAGATAATTCGGCGTGAAATGAGGGCGCTATACTGATGCTCTCTTTAAACCTAAAGAAATGATTCTCGAGAATCGTGTGTATGCTAGAAAATGCTTGAAAGCTACAGTCGATTTTTAATTTCGGCTTGGGATGTTGTATTATCAGGTCTAATTCGACATGAGCGCTCCGAAGGTGGCAGAGGAAGTTGGTAATCTTTTGTTCTGTGCAAGCAAAGGAGATGTAGCAGGGATTCAAAAGCTGCTGGATCAAGGCATGCCGGTGGATGCTGCGGATTATGACGGTCGAACAGCTTTGCATCTTGGAGCAAGTGAAGGTCACGCTGCCGTGGTCAGGTGTTTATTGGAGAACAAGGCCGACCCGAATCCGATAGACCGAAATGGAGAYACAGTACGTTGACCACCTCATCACTTGAAGATGAAAGGGAATCGTGATTTTCMAGAAGTTTAGCATGACAGCATGTGAAAAGTACTGAATATAATTTCTCGAAGCATAATTTGTGTTGTTTCTCTCTTCCTGATTCTGATCTTTTCTTCCATGACAATAATGAGAAATGGTTAACAACACATTAGCGCTTGAAATSGGCATGGTGATTTTCTCAACCCAGCTTGTATCCACCTTATAGAAGAGCAGMTGTCGTTAGGACATATGGACGGCCTCCAGTCTGATAGATAAGTGGATATAGTAGAATATGGGGCACCCGTACAAAACCTGCACATGACTCGTGTAATAGGTTCTTGAGGATGTGCCAGTACCATGGACCTATAGTTAGGGGTGGTCATCGCACAAACGCAACATTGTTTGACTTTCGGCAGTGAGGTGCTAACGGAGTGTCCTTTCATGAGGRCAGCCATTGTCAAATGCGAAGGATTATGGACATGAGGACATTTGTAAAATTTTGGAAGCTGCACGTGGATTYATCAAGGTAAGCCATTATAGGTTTTTTACCTGCTCAGTCATTTTCTGAAGGACTAATAGTTTTATGGTAGCCAGTTTTACTGACTTGTACTACACTTTGGTTGTGTAGCAGTCACGCGGTCTTCACGAATTTGAGATTCCGATTTCCGAGCTGAACATGGACAAAGGCAAATTCATTGGGAAAGTAAGTGAATCGTTTCTCATCRGTTCATAATGTGTAGATTTTTGGAAATTTGGAATGGAACTTTGAGTATCTATGTACCAAGACTTAAAACGCACCGAGCTATGAAGTTGTCTATGGTGAGTGCGCTGCATATTGAATCCCTGTGAAGTATTGTTTCCGATTGTCTTACTTTTCTTTTTATCACTTTCAAGTGTTTCCTCAWCAGAATCACCGGATCGTCAGAGACTAAGTGGGTTGCAATAAACGTGTTCATAGGGTGCGTTTGGAGAAATTCGAGTTGTGAATTGGAGAGGCACAATAGTCGCTGCCAAGACCATCACTGCCGAGTTGTCGAAAGATCCTCAAATTTTGTAAGTTGAGGCAGAATATAATATTTATATATTATTTAGTCTTAGGGGCGATGCGTAGGCTTGAATATGGCGTACTGTTCTTCGTGTCCGTTGAAGCCACCCATCTTGCATTAATTAGGAAACGTGACATTCACATTCAATCGACCCTATTGACACCTTGAAATTGGTGGCAAGCAGGAAGGAGTTTGTAGCTGAACTGGCTTTACTGTCAACTCTTTCGCATCCGAACGTAGTGCAATTCCTGGGAGCTGTGACAAAGCAGCGACCGATGGTCATGGTCACTGAATATCTTCCAAAAGTTAGACTCGACAAACTCCATGCTTTTGAAATCTAAGTTTTGAGCAAGTTGAACAAATCAGAGRCGATGTGAAGTGGTTTGCAAGTGGGAATTTTCGCATATCATATTCAACCTAATTGTATTYATTCTCAGGGAGATCTACATGAMYTGATGGAGAGAAAGGGAAAATTAGATGCGAGAACATCTATTCGTTTTGCCCTCGACATCGCCAGGTTTTTTCCTAAACACCATTTACCTCTGTACTTTTCTTTTGTATCCGAGTCGCTGTCGTTGCATCATCTTCTGACTCGCGGTGAAATTTGAGCAAATTCTGCTGGGCGTCATCATGCCGCTGGCTCGTTAATTCAAGACCGCTTCATGTACCTACAGTGTGTTGGCAATGTGGTTCATGTTGGATTTAATTTTCAATCACATTTTCTGTGAATCTGTTCTCTGAAAAATATAGATACAGGAGCTCCAATGTGGATGGTAAAACGTTACGCAAATTTTGGAAGTTCAAATGTGTTCTTGTGACTCTGCAGAGGCATGAACTACCTACACGAAAACAAGCCGAATGCTATTGTTCATCGCGATTTAAAGCCCAGGTACTAGTAGTACTAATGTGATTGAGCAATATTAATTYGCAACTTCTTTCCATCCTATTGAGAGTGGCCACAATTTCGTGTATTCTTTTACAACCTGACATCTTATCAGTTCTCTCATTCCTTTATGGCACCTCATTGATCAGGAATCTCTTGAAACATGAAGCGGGTCATCTGAAGGTGGCAGACTTCGGGCTGGGCAAGCTCCTTGATCCTCTTGCAGCGGATCGGAACTCCTTGTATGAAATGACGGGCGAGACCGGCTCTTGTAAGTTGATGTCCCGATCTCGAATGGCGTCAATTCTAAATTTCTCGATTGCTTAATCTTTTGCGAGCATGCATGATTTCGGTCWGAGCAGGTTTCGGTGATGCACTTGAACTATCGAAGAAATATTTACGAAGGGTAGTAAGCGCCATACCCAAGATATACTGCGCGCATTTGATCGAAGCGTGGGTATTTGTCTGAGTGTCAGTTTCTTCAAGCATGGCCATTATTTTCACATCTCCATTTGTAACTATGTTCATTGTRTTGCTGGAGCAGATCGATACATGGCCCCAGAGGTATTCATGCACAAGAACTACGACAAAAGCGTAGATGTCTTCTCGTTTGCCATCATCGTTCAAGAGGTTTGGTGACCTGTTCAGAGATCTGTCAATCAAGTTTTAACGTGTTTGCAAAAGAAATTTTCCTTCTTTGCTCATGTTATCATCACGGACACGTTTTGGAAGTCACAGCAGAATTATGCATAGTGTGGTAGCGAGACTTGAAATGTGAACACATTATCGGATGTTCGGAAGAAGAGTTCGGATGTTTTTGCTAGCATCTTAAGCTAAATTTGTGAAATTTTGATGCTACRTCGATGTGCGCTGTCATTGAGCGCAGATGTTCGAAGGAACAARTGCACTAAAATATCAGCTGCCAAAATCCATCGCCGTTTCTCGAGCCAAAAACATGCAACGTCCATCCTTCAACRTTTCCTACCCTTCTGGAATGAAAGAGTGAGTGCTGGCCATTCCTAAGTATGATTGTGCGATTCTTTGTCCACTATCTGGACTAAGCAGTTTTTTGTACGGGCGTGTGTTGGCATTTGTAATATCTGCTTTACACGGAAGTGCAAGGATTTGACGTTCAGCAGATGTTGGGTGTACCTGACTTATTCCTGTTCTGGAATTTTTTTCAGATTGATACAGGAGTGCTGGGACTCGGATCCGAGCAAGCGGCCAACGTTTGCACARTGCRTAAAACGCTTGGAAAWGATCCAGGTGGATGCCGGATTCGTCAGCAATGGAGCCGAATCCGAGAAAACAGAGAAGAGAGAGAAATGTACTATAATGTAGCCTTCCGGTTCGTGTAGGTATACACTCACAGATTTCAGAAACATAGGCATTCATCATTGGTTTCAGGGCTATACTGGGCAGGACCGAAGTGTGAGATTACATGAAATCAGCATTAAGCTACGCTTTGTGAGACGCTGCGATTTAGAGTTCTCCTTTCTTTAAAGGTCATACTGTTGTGAATTTATGTGTTGTTTTTTCTGATAGCAATGGTTTTACATATCTTTTGATCCTGGGTATAGAAAGAAACGAGKGCAATAAAGTAGAGGTTTAGACAAATGTCGACTATGTTATGTTGAGATGGTCTTTATCATACGGAGTCTTTTCAAGCAATTCTCCATCGCTGTAATTTCTACCCGAGCCAAAGATGTCACTGGATTTTCCGTTTGAATTGTAGTGACGAAGTTGCCTGATTGAGAGCACTAGGTGTTAGATGGTGCATCTATGAACCAATGAAACTTGGATCCTGGGTACAATTGCCGCCCTCACTCCACAACTCGCTGCCCACACACTGCCTGCAAATGAATAGGCCGTGAGGATCAACTCGCAGCTTGGTCGCCCTTAACCTGGCGTAATTTTCATTCCCCCAGAACGACTTCATCCAATCGAGCTCATCAAAACTAGCTTCATTGACGTAAGCACCGGCTTCAGGAAACGCCGTGTGCAGCATTTCAACAAAGCTTCTGGTATGAATTCGGGCAGCTGTTTTCTCCATTTCCGATGCATTCCAACTCCAACTCGATCCTGTGGTCAAGTGCCAGAGCCCCTCTCGCCACGCCGGCGTCACGGACGTTTGTCGAAGAGGATCTCCCATGCGAACTCCTGGCCCAATTACCATGTGGCCCAGCACGCTAGAGCTCTCTGAAAGCTGCATGGCTGCGAGTATGGTCTTCGCCAGGCCACGAGGATTCTTCAGAGCTGAGAGGGGGATGATTCGCGACGCTACCACTCCGCGAGCCCCTGTGTAGTCCGTGTGCGTCAGGGGGAAGATCAGCTCGTAGACGGCACTATGCCATTCCTGGAATGTGGAGTAGCTGTGGATTAAGTACAGGGCGGTCGTGACGTTCTGGATTTGTGACAGAGCTTGCACAACGGGAGTGAAAGTCGCCCTCGCAGCCGTCTCCGTGGCTGGCACCAAGAGGCACACTAGTTTACATTAAAACAACAGAATATTTTATCTGATCAGAATTGATTTGAAAAGGAGCACAGCTCAAAAAGTTGATCAAAAAGAGGAGTTGCACTCTCTCATTCAAAAGCTGGATAGACTATGAATTCGCTCTTCTGTATCACTTCCTGCATCTGTCTGTTCTTGTTTGCAGATGAGGCATCAAACAGCTTTCGCAAGGCTCATACGGTCTTCAATCATGACGGGGGCTTCAGCACAAGGAATCAATAATGCTGAACCAGATAATGCTAAAACTAGAAACAAATGCATTCCTTTTTTCTGTTTTTAATGATAGTAGAAGGAACAAGTATTGTGATTGGGAGAAGAAATTTGGACTTGGACTGTTTCCTTGGAGAGCAGGGCACTTTAATTTGCTGGTCCTTAACCCATTAAGGACAGGTCAACCACTTTTGGGTTGATATTGACACTTTTTCATTCATAATTAGAGTTTTAGAATGAATTTGGAGATGGACAAAAGGGGATGGGTGTGGGGAATTGTAAATCGAATGTATTGGGACAAGAATGAGGACAATATGTGCTAGCATGTGGTTTAGGGATTGGAAAAACTAATGAAATTTGGGCTGAAAATTCAAAAATCTTCCAATGAGGAAACCTTGAATTGCCTCAAAAAWTTTTGTGGAGGCCCAATTGTGTAGCAGTGGCTTTTGAAGCGCCCCCGTTTCGTATGATCAGATGTACACCAAAGAAATGCTCCCATCCTGCGACCGCAGTGCGCCATATATTCCACCAAAGAAAAAGGGCATGTGGAGGGGTTTGGGGGTGGAGTAAAAGATGCGCAGATGCCCGCCAAAGCCCCTAGCTCATCATAATCCAAACAGCTAAAGTTTCAAAGAAGAACAGATTCCCAAAAACTCAGATGGATGTGTCATGAAGCATGAATCACTCAAGGCAAACGGAYACACAAACCCGTTGGTTTTCTTGAAAAGGACAAACTTTGTTGCTTTGGCCACTGCCTCATGGAACTCTATCCAGATGAATTHCAAACGAGGACATGAACTTGCGCAGATATAAGGGAGAGGCACTCAATGGCATCCATGTACCCAATGCCGTCCCTTTCTAGGTCATGCATTCATTCTAGAAGGTAAATGTAGTAGTATTGTAGACTGCTTATTATTTTAGGTCAAAGAAATAAGCTATGTATTGCCTACCTACATTTATAGTCTGAAATGATTATGCTCTGTAGAATCTGACGGCATTGGGTACACGGATGCCATTGAATGCCTCTCCCTTATATCTACACTCGTTTGTGTGCAGTGCCACAATGACAATGATGGGAAACTTCGTTGAATGATAAGACATAGTAGTTATGTTTCTAAGAACAAGAAATGCTGTAACCGTGAGGTTTAGTAGTTGGTGAACAATAATAATGATAGTATTGAAACAAAAATATTTGAACAAAAATAAACAGTGGGAAAATTGGTAAAGGTGATTGCATGTTCGGAGGCAAGTATTGAAACTATTTACATTATTAGATAATAACATGTTGGTAAGGAATTTGTAGAACAAATTTAAAAATGAATGTCTTATTAGAATAAAGATTAACACTACAAGATTAATACTACAAAGATTAATGTCTTCATCTATAGCTAGTAGATGGCTAGTAGAGACACCCATCTTTCCAAAAGCGACGTCCAATAAAAAAATCACACCAACCACATAGGGAAGAAGTTTGTCTTGGTTGCCCCTCACTTCTTTTATGTTTTCAAGTAGGCAGCTAGTCATACCCCACATCCCAAACATGTTAAGCAATGTGAATGTGGTTGTAGATAGGATTTAGACTTTCACAAACCCAAAGTTGATGCAGAGACAAAACCAATAAACCATTATTGATTACGCAGGTAGTGAAACCTTTAGAGATTCCATAACTACCCTCAAAACCAAAACTCCTTGTACCTTTTAGCTCAGTACTCAAAATGGAATGATTCAAAGCTTACCACATATATAAAAATCTAAAAACAACTTCCAGTTTTTATTTTTTCAAAAAGTGATTTTAAAGAAGTTTTTTGAGCTACTCGGGCTGCCCTAATATCAAAGAAAATCACATATCATACAATAACTTTTTGACTACTTAATCAAAAGTTATGAAAATTCTTGCTCTTCAAAGCTAATCCTCGGGCACATGTTGTGTGAAAATTTTCAAAGAAAAAAAATAGAAATACCGTTTGAAGTGAGCTGACAAAAATTGCTATGTTGCCATAAAAAACGCAACTCGATCCTTTAGGAGTTAAGGTAGGAGGTCCTGAAATGGAGCAGGCTCTAAAATGGAACAAGCTTTAGAGGTACATTTTGCACTCTTCAATGTACAAATGATCTACATTTGAGGAGGTGGTCCGTTTTAGAGCCCACTGAAACGCACTTTTCTGCTACTTCAAAAATTCATAACTAATTCTACAAAGCTTCAAAAAATATGAAACGACTTGGCTTAAATGTCAATTTCTCTTGTCTTTCAAGGAAAATTTACTGAAAAATATTTCAAGAAGTTTCACCTCCCCAAAATTCAGTTCTAGCTCTTAAATGAACGCTTTATGGACCTCCTACTTTACAAGAAAAAATTTGAAGATCTATGAAAATTCATACCTTTTAACTACACATCCATCATCCATCATCCATCATCCATCATCCATCATCCATCATCCACCATCCACCATCCACCATCCATATTGCAAAAAATTAAAGTTAAGAAGGTTCAAAGTCAAATAGTCTAGTATGGCATTATGCTAAAATACTTGTTTTTTCACTTTGAACGTAGATATCTTGCAACTTGTGCAATCAACTTTTTTGAAACTCTTACCACATATTCTCATACTAGTTAGGTGTAAGATCCTATGTTAGATATGCAAAAAAATTAATTTTCAATTCTTTTTACTCTTTGCTATAAAATTGCAATTTTGAGTTGTTTTTTTCAGAAAGAAGGCCTCGATCCTATAAGGGTTAATATGCTTGTTCTTTCTTAACCCTTAAAGAACGGACTAGTGACCATGAAAATCATCAATTTTGATACTGTAGGAATCATTAGTTAAAAAATATTCAAAAGTATTTATTGGAAGTCAAAGTAGTATAGAAGATCTTCCCTTTCACCTCTAATTCCATAGATGAATAGTTGCACTTCTCTGTTGTACAGTTTGATTTGTTGTCATTCACTAGACGCAAAACGTCCTTTACAATTTGCAGTACAAATTTTTTTATGCTAAGAGGATTCAAAACCTTCTAATCTAATCATGCTAGGAGCGAAAGCACTTGTTTGTTTTTTCACTTTAAATGCTTATATCTTGTGGTAAAAGATTCTTAAATTTCTTTTGGATATTCTCATACTAGTATAGTATAACACCTACGGTTGGATATGCAAAAGTAATAATTGTGAATTTTTTTGTTTCTCACATTGAAAAAGGCAGTTTTGAGTGTTTTTTGCAAAAAAAATGTCCTCAAAACTTTAGGGGTTATGATAGCTTTAGTAAAGTGGGATATCCATGAAACACACATTATAGAACCAAAAATTTATTTGGATTAGACTTCTTGAAATACTTTTCAATAAATTCTACATTAAAAATCAAATGGGAATGCATCTAAATCATTATTTTTGGAGTTTTGTAGGATATTTTTAGAATTTTTGAAGTTGAAAAATTGTGGTCACTAAAACTATCCACTTTTTGAAATGTATAGTATTAGTATGTTGTTGGTGCAATCAGAAAGTAAAATGTACTTTTGTATTAGAGAACACTTTTGAAGCCGAAGTGCTCCATTGACCTCCTACCTTAGGGTGGACTTCCATTTTAGATCGGTTTAGCAGTTAATCCCACTTATTTGTCTTCTTCTAATCTCAAATATCAAGCATTGTAGGGATTTTTTAATCCCTCTCAAATTGTGAATGTTCTCTAAGATTCATACAAAATAGGAAAGTTCTAATGCACTTTTAGTTTGATTGTGGGTGTTTTTTCTAGTTTCTTGAGTACTTTTGTGTGAGTTGGTAATATAAACATCATCCTTGTTGTGGCCGGGATGAATTGATGTTATATGGGATTTGAGGGCATTAGAAGACCATGAGTTATCTTGAGTTCCCAAACTATGGGAACTTGCCACATCAACAATTTGATGTGGTTGAGAAACTACCATATCAGATAGTATCAATTAATCATTTTTAAATTAATAAAATGGTTGAATTTTTTTTAAATTTTAAATTCTAAAAACTGTGACTAGTCTACAATTCCTACACAACAAGGGAAACAACCTTGAAATGGCCCTCCTTTGCCCTCAAATTCCATGTAATGCCCCCTCGCTCGGCCCTCGGAAAACGACCAATTTTTTAAATTTTCCATGCATGATAAAATTTGCAAATTTTGAATTCATTATTACAATTAGAGGCTCCAAATTGGCTGGGAGAAATCAATCAAGCACAAAAGAGTTTTTTTTGTTTTTTTGTTTAATTGCACCCTTGGAATGACTTGCAGGGGTCAAGCACAAGGGGCCCAGTTCACCCCGTCCCTTGTGGTTGGGCAGGGAGAACCTATTGACAATCCCAAAAGTAAGATAGGGGACAACTGAAGTTTGTTACCTTACCCAGTGCAACCAGACTACTTAACTTACTCCCCTCCAAGTAAGTTACCGTCTCCAATCCAACCAGGGTGAACTGACCCCCTAGCTCGGCCACTCGGGAAAACCCTGAATTTTTTTAATTTTCTAGGCACGATAGAATTTTCAAATTCTGAATTCATGTTTGCAATCACTCAGAGGCCCCAAATTAGCTAGGAGAGATATACAAGATAAACTAATCAAGACCAAAATAGGGGGCTTTTTAATTTAGAATTATTTGGAGTGGCCGAGCGAGGGGGCCGGTCCACCCTGGCCCTCCAATCCCACCCAGTCCCATTGATCCAGTTGGTTTGTGCCTTGTTTTTTTTTCTGAGCAGTTGCGCCTGTTGTTTGTACATGCCTAGGTTGTAGTCCTTGTGGGGTTTAAGTTATTAGTGTGGGTGCCAACCCCGAAAATGTCAGCACAGAGTTCTAGAACTTTATCAGTATATCATGAGAAAATGGGACAACAGTCCGTCYGCACCCAACCGCAGTCTGCTATGAGGATCTATGTTGTGAGGGGGCGAGTATTTCCCACATCTTGCAAGCTATCCATCCTATCTTGGAAGGAAGGAAAGCCAGGTCTTCAGAAAAAGGCCGCTGGCCGGGCAGCAGATAAGAGTTAGCTGGCTACTACTACCAGGGGTGGAGGTAACCCAACCTACACTAAGCTTAACTTAACCCCTAAGTGGTTTCGAGGACACATTGTGTCCTCTCAATTCATACGAGGCCCTTATTCTCTTAGTACTAGTGTGCCCTGTGCCGTTGTCACAAGCAAAAGAAAAGTAAAAGTAATTTTCTAATTTTTTCAAACCAAAAATAACTCAACAATCAATAACTTTCAACCTATAGGTCGGAATGCCACGAAACCAAGCCCGTGCACCCCTCCTTGCCGAGGGCTTTCCGATGGTACCAAGCACGCCACCGGGGGACGCACGGTCCGGGAGATCTCAACGTAACAAACAAACAAACAAACAAACAAACAAACAAACTGATTTAAAGGATAGATTTGTTTAGTTTGTAAATTATAAAATTGAAGATACAATAGCCATTGATTTTCTCGTGATTTTACAAAAAAATTGAAATTTCCATTATTGATATGAGAGGCTGTCGAACACGCTCAACAATGTGTTTCAAGAAAAATACGTTTACAACTTCCACAGTGTACACACCCATCCATCCCTCTGTTCGCATCTACCTTGACCGAGTACGCCAATTTATTGCAGTTATAGTTGCTTTGTTGGCACCTCAGGACTTTGACAAGAGCATCTTACGCGTGATTAACCCTTAAAGGACCAAGTGTCCGTTCAACGTACGCAAAAAATCTCGGGTAGACTCCTACGAAGTCATGTTTGGTCGGATGTTCATAAAATTTGGACACAATGTGTATCTATGTACCTTCTTCCCAAAATATAATTTTTTTTCGATCGGGTGTCCGGATCAAAAATTATGCTGCCCTAAACTTTGCGGGCAGCTCGGGCAACTCTGGGTAGCATGTGCAAAGTTCTTCTTGTGATTGTGAAACTTGGTGGGTATATAGCTTACATAGTACAAGATGCAAATGTCAAAAAAATAACCATGTGTAATGGAAAAATCTCATTCTACAAGGAGTTAAAGTTTCTAGGCCTTGTTGGRCAAGGTTGGAAAAACTTTTTGACCTAACTTCAAATGTTATAATCTTTCAATCCGTGCGGTCAAAGTTTCTGAATTTTTTTTCATACATTCCTATAGAATTCTAATACAAATGGGTTTGGTTAAATTTTGAAAGAAAAAAAAAATTATCAATTTTTTCTTGCTGCCCTAAGAAATGGCAGTTTCTAACAATTTTTGCCCAAAATATGCCGCAATCCTTTAGAGGTTAAATGAAATTTTGGGTTTTAGGGTTATTTAACACACTGCGTATGTATGCAAGTCCCAAATGAGGGAGCCTCAAGCTTCATAATATTTTCAAAATTATTACCACGTCTGATGTAGCCAAAAATTGTGTAGCTCAATAGAAGACTTCAGCTAATTAGCATGCATTCAGCAAAAAAATTCAAAAAAATGAACAATAAACCACTCACTTGCAAGGTTGTATATATCGCACTTAAGAAATGTATAGATGTATTGAAATAATAAAATTTGTAGTCACACTTATCTGCCTAAACCACTTAGGGGTTAAGCTTAAGATAGAAACACCCATTATCGCACCTCATTAGCACACATGTTTCCATTCTTGTACCCTAGACTCACCTAATTGTGTCCCTAGACTTCAGTTAAACCCTTAAGGATGAAGGTGCTATTTTTAGCAACACAGAAATTTTGGACAGATAAGTGTGACTATAGGTTTTATTATTTCTCTTTGAAATTTCTACACAACATGTGGACAAGGAATTTCTTTAAGCCTTCCAACTTTCATAACTTTTGACTACATAGTTAAAAAGTTATTGCATGGTATGTTGTTTCTTTTTCAACCCGAGTAGTTCCGGTTGAATCTGAAAAAATCATAAATTTTTTCTTGAAAATTTGAAATTGATTCTCTACATGTATATGAGTGTGACAATCTTTGAATCATTCCATTTTGATCAATGAGTCAAAAGTTATGAGGATTTTTTGTTTGCAGGCAATTATGGATTGACCACTCTAAAAAAAATCGAAGTCGAGTATTTAATTAAATTTTAATATTTTTGAAAAAAATCAAAAGCATTGGGTGTAGATTGTTTATTACAATATTACAACCTTTGGAATTGACATTTTTCAATTTCAAAAATAAATTATGAATATTTTAGTGTTTTGAACCATTAGCTACTTCTTTCTACTTACTATTTTTTTTAATTATATGTTGTACAATTCAAAATGATTTGAATTTTTTAACCATGCAGCCAACTTGACTTGAAACATGAATCCAAAGAAGCACCACCATTTAGGGCATTTTTCCATGCAAAATAATCTTGTGAAGTGCAGCTGCACTAGTTTTTTTGCAAGGTTAAAAAAATGATTTTTGTCAATTCAAATGCTAATATCTTGCAATTTACATGGTGAAAATTTTTGAAATCTTTTCCACGTCTTTCCGAACTAGAATACTTCAAGATCCTACAATTAAATGTGTCCAAAAATGTTTTTCCTCCTATATTTGATACTTGTTCTTAAAATGGAAATTTTGGAGCATTTTTGTTGAAAACTTAGTCAAAGAACTTTAGGGGTTAATGTGTCCTCCAAATGTTTGAATCTAATTCATTGACACATTTGAAAGACACATACTTAACTTCGATTCGCTAACTACTGATTTTTTTCAAATTTCAGATTTAGGTCCACCTGCAGGACAATTTCAGTAGTCTAAGGAGTTTGCACTTTGAAAAATCATAGAAATTACATACTACATCTGAAAAATCTAATTTTTTTTTCATTATTCATGATTTTCACTCGCTAGCACTACAAAAATACTATTTCTCGGAAGTGGTGCCTCCAAATATGATGAATTGCTCATATTGACAGTTCTAAGTGCTTCCACCTCAGTAAGCTTAGTGTCTCAGAAGAAACCAACCCACTTAAGGTAGGAGGTCCTAAAATGGAGCAGGTTCTAAAACCAATCAGGCTTTGGAGGTACATTTTGCACTCTTTAATGTACAAGCAGTCTACATTTGAGGAGGTGGTCGGTTTTAGAGCCCATTGAAATGCACTTTTCTGCAACTTCGAAAATTCATAACTAATTCTATAAAGCTCCAAAAAATATGAAACTACTTGAGTTAGATGCCAATTGTCTTTCTAGGAAAATTCCACTTGTCTTTCTAGGAAAATTTAGCTTGTCAATTCCACTTGTCTTTCTAGGAAAATTTAGCTTGTCAATTCCACTTGTCTTTCTAGGAAATTGTACGGTTGAGATTTGTATAACTTGAAGACATTTGAATCCATAAAGCTTCAAAAGTAATGATGTTTTTGAACCCAAAAAATTGAATGTCACTTTGGGGTTAAAGAATAGATTTTATTTTACAACACTAATAATGAAAATTAACCCCTAAATGTTTTTGACCAAGTTATTGCCAAAAGCGCTCCAAAATTGCCATTTCTAATACAAGTACCAAATTTTAGAAAAAAATCATTGTTTGAAACATGTAACCATAGGAACTTGTAGTACTCTAGTTCAAAAAGGTGTGGGAAAATATCCAAAATTTCCACCATGTAGATTACAAGATATTTGCGTTTGAATTCAAAAAAATCATTTTTTTGGACTTGCAAAAAATCGGGCAGTTGCACTTCAGAAGCTCACATTTGTATGGAGAAATGTCCAAAATAGTGGTTACTCTTTGGATTCGTTCTTCAAGTCAAGTAGGTTAGATGCTTGAAAATTTTCAAATCATTTGGAATTGTGCAACATATAGGAAAAAATAGTAAGTAGAAAGAAGTAGAAAATGATTCAAAATACTAAATTGTAAACAATTTATTTATGAAATTGAAAAATGACAATTTGATTGGTTAAAATGTTGCCATAAACAATTTACAACTATTTTTTTTATTTTTTCCCCAAAATATAAAAAATTGAATTAAATAATGGATTTCAAACTTTCTTGTAGATTACATGATTCTATAACTACTGCAAACTACCCCAAACTAAAACTTCTCATAACTTTTGAGTCAATGACCAAAATAGAATGATTCAAAGCTTTCCACTTAGATAAAAATCTAAAGAACCAATTTCAAATTCTTATTTTAAAAGAAAGTATTTTTTAAAGAATTGTTTTTTGTTGTCTGGACTGCGTGTTGAGCAATGAAAATTACATATCATACAATAACTTTTTAACTATGTTGTCAAAAATTATGAATTTTTTTGGGCCTTAAAGCTACTCCTTGGGGACATGTTGTGTGAAAATTTCCAAGAAAAATGATAAAAACTCCATTCGTAGTGAGCTGCCCGAAATCTCTATGTTGCCTAAAAATGCAGCTTGTGCATTTAAGGGTTAAGGGTTTACAACACTAATTACAAACTGAAACCCTAAATGGCAACAACATTGGTGGTAGTGTTATCAACTCCAATTATCAACATGAACATCAATTGTCAACTTAAACTTCCACTCCAAAAATAAAATAGAGCATTTGCAATGCAATTAGCTTACAAGATGATATTGGCATAGTAAAGGGGCAATTCCATAAAACATTCCCCAATGCAATTGGCATAGGGGTCTCTCTCTCTCCTTGCTTTTCCTGGCCTGTCATTATCCTCCTTGCAATTGGCATTTTTGTAAAATATGAAGGGCCCTCAAGATGGCTTGTTGTAGGAATTGTCATTATTGTAAGACCTTTTCAAGCATTGGTATGCATGCTAGCTAATAAATTTGGCCTTTGTTTGTTTGCATGAAAATTCTTCTTTTGATGTATAATATTTTCTTTTGTTTCCTTTTATAATGCAAAAAAATTCATTTGAGTTTGGATTCCTAAACTTTGCATTGGATCAATCTTTACTCAAAAAATCCCAACATCATGCAGGCCTTGTGGAACGCTCCACCATTTCCAATACAAGGATTGTTTCCTGAGAGTGCATTGCAAATGAACTTTGGATGAGATGGTTCATCTGATACAAAGTGAGTATCCAACATGAACACCAATTGTCAATTAAAAGAGAAATAGAGTGAATTAGGTGATAGGGCCAATAACACTACGAGCACCACAACACTAAATTTTAGTATAATTGGTGATTGAAGTGTCTACAGGCCTTTCTAGGCAAGGTAACATCTTGGCCAAACTTTGTCTTTGGAAAAAACGCAAGGACAAGTTACTCACCACAAATGATAAAATTTGAAAAAACAAATTTCAAAGAAGGTTGTAGAAGTTATGGAAAATAGAATTGATGCCTCCCCCCAAAAGGAATAGGTTTTTACATCAAGACAAGCGTTGGGAAACAAGAAAAAACTTCACCGGCACTTCACCGGCACTTGAAAGGCTTATAGCACTAATTAAAGTATGAACATTCATTCTTGACCCTATACACTAATTGTGTTAATCTTGAGATGTCTACATGTAGGAAGTCCAAATGTACAACTTCCGTACTTGAATGCAAAAAATGACTTGGAATACACCATGTTTTTGAACTTCAAAAAATCATAGGATGTTCATACATATCCAAAAAAATAACCTATATTTTTTAAGTTAAATTCATAATTTTTAATCACTAATTTGTTGAAAATAATCTCATGTATCGATCCACCTCAAAGTATGTGAAATTTCTTAGATGGTCGGCTATCAATACTTCTATTTTACTTTTGACAAATCCGTGTACAATCAAAATTGTAAAATCCATCCACATGATTACTTTGGAGAAAAAAAGGGAATAAAAGATAATAGCAATGAGACTTGAGCAATGCCGATAGTTCTATTTTTTCGCTTGGTATCGGAACACACCCCTTGGAACCAAGCCAGATAAAAAAAATCATCTACTTTTGTTTTGTGTCTATCAATTATATAATTTCATTTATAAACATGCCTAAACCTAGTAAAACTCATCCGAATGTTGGCTACCTTGGAGATGATTTTTGGTAATTTCATCCAAATTTTCATTTTTAGCTTCATATGGTAGAAGGAGTTTGTTCAAAAACCATTTGACACTACAAAAATGATTGCCTCATCACGTAAGGTAGAGGCATCCATTACTCCATTAGCGTCCATGTTCCCATTTTCTTGTATCCTAGACTAGCCCTGAATGTGTCCCTAGATTTCAGTTAATGTGTCCTCCAAACGTTTAACCTTGATTCGTTGACGCATTTGAAAGACACCTACTTAACCCTAATTGGCTTATTATTGATTTTTGCAGATTTCAATTTAGGATCTACCTATGTGACAATTTTAGTGGTTTAAGGAGCCGACACTTTAGTTAAATATGGCATAAAGTGGTGTATTTTCAGTTTTCAAGATGCTACCTTTGATGTGTCACAAAAATTTTAACAATAAAAATAGTATATTGGAACTATATTTTGTTATATTCAAATTCCAAGACATTATTTTCTAATTCATAAAAAAACTGAAATTCACCTTCTCTTCTTCCAAGAATTAGAATGCCATAAACAATGCCCGTGTACCTTTCTTTTAGCCCTTAACTCCTAAAGGACCATTTGTTCCTTCGGGGGACAAGGTAGATTTTGGGCATGTACCTACAGTCTCAATTTTTGTCCTGATTTTTTGAAACTTTTTTTGATGATAGAAAAACTAATTAGCTTTATGGGAATATAATTTTTTCTCAATCAGTGCCCGGGAACAAAAGTTATGCCCAAAACAAGTCAACACAAAAGAGAAGGAGGGAGAAGGGGCAGCAAAAAAAAATTCAAAAATTTGAATTTTGTTATTTTGATTTGTTTTTCTCATAGTTTATATTTTTGTCTACATGGAAAGCATTGATTCATTCCATTTGGATTTGTTATGAGAAAGTTATTGACAATCTTGTTTTTCAGGTAGTTAGAGCATCTTCTTGAAAAAATAACTTGTAGGATTCATTTTTGAATGCAATTTTTACAATTTTAAGAAAAGAAATGTTCTACATGGTTTAGTTCTCTTGCTAAAACAATCTCACCATTGGGATTAGTGCATTTTAATTCCACTTTAGAGATATTAACAATTTAGATTTTCCTTATATCTTGTACGTACTCCTACTGATTTAACAATTTTCTAAAGAATAAAAATCAACTTTTAAAAAAAATTCTTTTTCCCCTCCTAGATTCTCAATTCAATTCTCCACAAGAAAGATTTAAAGCTCAAAACTCTATAGTGCAAAATATTAAAGTTAAGAAGGTTCCAAGTCAAATAATCTAGTCCCACAATGTACTGCAAAACCTGTTTTTTCACTTTAAACGCAGATATCTTGCAATCTGTGAGGTCAAAAATTCTGAAATTTTTTCCACACATCCTCATACTAGTTACGTGTAAGATCCTATGGTTGGATTTGCAAAAAAAAACAATTTCAAATTAGTTTTACTCTTTGCTCTAGAGATGGCAATTTTGAGTATTTTTCATACAAAAAAGGCCTTGGTCCTTTAGGGGTTAAGATCCCTAACATTATGTTTTCATCCAAATTGCTCTAAAACTAACAATTCTAGTACAAGTACCAAATTTTGGATTAAAAAACATTTTTGGACACATGTAACTATGGGCTCTTATAGTATGTTGCTTGAAAATACATAGGAAAAGTTTCAAAATTTTCCTCTACATGGAATGCAAGATATTAGTGTTCAAATTGACAATAATCATATTTTTGGCTTTGCAAAAATCAAGGCAATTGCACTTTACAAGCTCACATTTGTATGAATGTCATTTGTATGAATGAGTGCTTACTTGGATTCATTTTTCAAGGCAAGTTGGCTACATGCTTGAAATATTAAGATAATTTGGAATTGTAAAATATATAGAAAAAAATAGTAAGTAGGACTTTGTGTCTTGGGACACAACGTTCACAGTTCTGTCTCAAAAGACTAGGTTCACAATTCGTCATTGTTGACTTCTCCACCGTCCACCAAGTAAAGCAGGATATAAGGAGCTCCATGGTGGCATTCCTCCAAATTTGGTGCCTCGGTGGCAATTCAAAAGTTTTTCTAATCCAATTTTAGCGGGTTGTTGGTGGGGATCATTGGGTGGTCACGTTGAAACCACATTTCACGGGACTCCAAAACCCTTGCCACTTTCTAGTACAATGGTCATTTGGAGGGCAACTGGTGGCGATGCTCTAAGGGCCTCCTGCCATGTGAGTCGGGCCGGTGCAGCTTCTCCGGGGAGCTATAGTGCAAATTTGAGAATTGTCCTGCTATGTGAACTGGTTGGGTGGGTGAGAGAGTGACTAAAAATGGCACACGTAGTGGATTCCCTTCAAGTTGACCAATTTCCACCACTCTCCACCAATGGGCTTGTCCACCGATATTGGTGAAGCTTGCAACCCGACTTCTCCGCTCACCGAGGCCGGCAAGACAATCGGTCGTCACTTCTTGTCATTTAGCGCTTTTTCCACCGGACCAATGTACATGACAGGAGGCCCTAACTAGTTCGGTACAGTGTTGTTCTTTTTTTAGGTGCAAATGAAAGAAAAAAGTTTCATTCCTAAAAGAAAAGTGTAACATATGGTTAAGGTACACTAAATAGTGAAATTAGGTTGCCTTTACAATTAGGTTGCCTTACCCCAAGAAAGTTACTCTACAAGTCATCAAAGTCAACAAATATTTGTACAAGTACTTCCATTTGTACACATGGAGGTTCATGAGTTCCTACTACACCAATAACTAATTCAAAAGTAGTGCTTTCTTGTAGAAGAACAATCAATATTTAGATAGTGTGGAATGTCAAGAAATTAGTGAGGGGCAACCTAATTTCACTATTCAGTGTAGTCTACTCTTAAAGCGACCATTTAACTTTAATTGCCATAACTCTAATTGCCATTCCATGGAAGTTTCCCCCCCTTGAAACACTTTCAGTATATTTTTGTATGAAGAAAAATGGAATTGGCATCTAATCCAACTTGTTTCATAATTTTTGGACCTTTGTGGAATTAGTTACAAATTTTTGAAGTTGAAACCTAGTGGTCTTTAAAAGTGACCACCTCCAAAAATGTACACTATTGGTACATTGAAGAAAGAAAAAGTGTCAAGATCGCTTTCAGAGCACGGGCATATTTAAAGCACACTACCATACTAGGAGGATGACCCATTGTCCTCCCTTTAGACTTCACCTATATATGGATGGATCGGATTTTCAATTGTATAGATGCAATGCAACGGCAAATAAACTATTAGAGAGTTTTTCACACACATTTYGGTCAACCTCTTTTCAAGTAAAAAAAAATTCACATTATAGGCGGTCAAAACAAAAACATATAGCTTCCGTCCATTCCTTAAAGGGGGATTATTGTTTGAATCAATCTAATGTGGTTATATTGAACTTCCTACATGGTTGCAGTGGTAATCCAAAAGTGCCCCTTCACATTGGTGAAGAATGAATGAACCTTTTGCCACATACTGCATGGTTTGAACATATCTTAGAAGTTATAATTTTAGGGCAAATCATTATAGCTATTAGTTGTAACTATTAGTATAACTATAAAATACAATAAARAATTGTCCAACTAAAGATTTGAGCATGATTACTATCATTGGATTATCATATTGTCATTTTGGATCTTAAATAATAGATAATACATAATTTCAATGCAATATTAGGTCTTTATATAAATAAACTATGAATATTCTATGTGTTGAAAATAGATCTAACCTTTTTAGGATTGTTAAGGTGGATGTCCTCTCCAACATGCCTGTCTACTTGAACCCAATCCATCTAATGAAAACTTGTCAACAAATTGCCTAATTATTCTTGGATGATACATCTAATTTGGAAAAGATTTTAGATCTTTGTTATTGGAATATTCAAGTAATTTTTTCATAGCCTTAGTACAAACTTATTGTCGTGTATTTCACTTTTCTTGGTATAACGATTTCTCCTATTGGTGAGGTATCAAAATTAGTATCACTATAATTTTTCCTCGTGTGGAAATTTGCAAGTGCTATATCTTAAAATTTCAACCTATACTAATTTAAATTAGTRTAAAAATATGTAATTTAATTTTTGCTRTTACCTTTTATATCCTATGYACTAGAGCATTTTTTACTAGATTGTGTGAGAATGTCAATGGAAGTAGATACTAATTAATCRGATGTATATTTGGTGAAGATGGYGATTTTGAATTAGTGCCACATTTGGGAGTTTYTACTTTATTTTATCCTAGARGARTTAGGTAATACTTCGTAATTCAAATAATCTATCATTAGTGGAAATAAGGGCCATATAGACTAGAGGAAAGACCCATGAGAAGACCACACATGATCAATTTGACTAGATGTAGGTCTTTTAAGGCATGTTATTTTAAGTATTTTCGACCTATGATTCTACTAGTGTATTATATATTGGAAAATGTGGGTAAGTGGGGTGATGGGCAAAGCAACTCGAAGACCTTTCCACCCAAAATCTCTCATCGATACTCTCCAAAAACTTTCTAGAAAAATTAAATCTATTAATTTCAAAGATTTTTTAAAATTAAATTTACTCTTAGAAGCACCACTCCCCGTTTGAATCTTTTTGTATAGTCATGGTGTCTAGAAAAGTTGATAGATATTGCACACTATCTCATGTTTTTGCTTTTGGAAAAAGTCATGGGGTTTATTGATTGATAGATATTGCACATAATTTTGTTCTTGTTTTACATTAGGTTATTGTATCTATAATAAGAGACCRTAATGCTCAAATCAAATCAAAAACATAACATTGAATCCCTATTTTTTTTACATTATCTTTGTCATGACTCCAATAGTGAGCAACAACGCAAGGATTATGGARAGAGGGTGCGTGCAACAATCACTATGATTATGCACATTGATCCAGAAGTGTGGAGTCTCTTGGAGAGCACAATGAACACTATCAATATGCTATGCGAGCCCCTCAAAGTGATGCACGTACCCATGAAGGAAACGAAAAAGGTGTTGGGTATGATAGGCATATTTCTCTTGCTATCTTMGTACCTATTTGCAACATTTCATTGCCGCACCTCGATCAAGGGTACACTATGTATGTTCAAAGAGTATTGCATCAAAAYATTAGGTCATTTTTTTAGAAGRTGGATCACTAGCTATAGCATTTGCATCAATCATCAATTTAAGAGGGTGATGTATTTCCCTTGCATGCGGTAAATCATTTTATTTATTGAAAAATACATCCTAAAACTCATGCACAAAGGTTATAGACTCTTCTTAGAACTCATTCTTTTCAATCAATTTATTTGCATGTCAAGGTAATGCAAGGCATTTAAATCTCTTACAAAATAAAGTCCCTTTGTCTTTCATGCCCGGGAGCATCCAAGTTTGCGCGACGAAATTAGCGCGAGAGAAAAGTACGTGGAAAGCAGGAAAGGTAATATACCCAGCTTGGCCTCGGCTCTACAGTAGCTTGCTTCACCCTCACTCACTCACTCCCTTTTGCTGGCAGGCAGGCAGGCAGGCAGGCACAAGAGAAGACGGACGGATTCACGGAGCAGTAAGTAACTTCACTTCACTTCACTGTAGATTGTTCATTGTTGAACTTCTCATCATTTCAAATGCACTGTATCCCCAAAGCAGGCAGCCAATGGCACGCCTCGATCTCTCACCAGCGCCCCATGACGGCTCAGGGAGCTCCGGCCTTCTTTATGAAGCGGATTCCGTCTTCCTTCCCTTGGGGTGACTTTTGTCGAGAAACCAGCTAAATTACGGAAGAAATCATTACCCGGAACTTCAAAATTCCACGATCAGATCACCGTACTGGGATATTCGCACTTCACAGGAGAGGGAATGGAATAGAATACTGCGACGGACCTTATTTAGTAAACAGTAGAGTACACACTGCAAGCCGGTGAGTGACGGGTAACCGGTCAGTCGCAGGGAACGGAAATTACTGTACCCTCGGCTTGTATAATAAAAAATATAGATAGATACTGTAGCCCACTTAATTTAAATACTAGGCCTCGGATACAGCCTACTAGCCGGCGTCTGGACATGGTGCAGAAAAATACAACTGTACTGTACATATCATACATACATGAAGCAAAAGTGAACTTCCGTCCGTCACTTATTATCTTATTTAAGTTACACCAAGTGAGAAGTGAACTTAAAAAAAAGCAACATGAAGCAAAAAAGAAGAGAGAGAGACAGAGAGAGAGGAGAGAAAGAGGAACAGTACTGTAGAAAGAGAAACGCATAATCTAACCCAAAAATCTGTCCCCGCTCCCCAACTCCCAGGCAACACCAAAGCCGGGGGTTTGAACCCCACGCCACTCTAATAAAAGCAAGTGCGGTTACACCTTACAAGACACAACAACAGGCTAATCAAGCGTAAAGGCGTCATTAGTGACTTACCCCAAATAGCCCCCATCCAAAGGCCCGGAGTCTCCTTCACTCGCCTGCATTGTAGTCAGTAGTGTCTGTCTGTCGGATCAGCTTGTTAATAGGAGCTCCCCCCCCCCCCTCCTGTCCAGTGCGGCTCCAATGTCCAGCACGGAAGCTACCTTACTGTAGCAACCATCCCGCCCTTGTCCAGAGCACACATTCATAAGCGCCCTTCACAAGCAACACTTCCTTTGCAACATCGCTTCTTCTTCTTCTTCTTCGTCTCCTTCTTTTGTATGATAAGCGGCAGCGGCGAGGAAGAAGGCGCCTGCATGTGATGAGCACCTAGCTTGTTGACTTGCCTGCAGGTTGCCGGAGACGTTAACGTAGAAGCTGGGTGGTCAGCTCGTGATGAAAGTGGACCACCCTCTTCACACTTGGGGTCGACGCGAGTTCGGGGCGACCGTGAGAACGCAGGCCTCCTCTTCGTCAGTTGAGCTGATTCCGCCTCGATTCATTCTCAAGCTTCCATTTTTGCTCGGAGGGCAAGCTTTGGGTGGTGCGCCAGAATGCAGAAGAGGAGTTGAAGTTTGTGTGAGAATGTTGACTACGGTGTAAGGTTGCAATTGGAGTGCGGGCGATGGTTTCGAATGTTGGKGATGTGTGTATAGCGTAGCGAGCGAATCGAGTGGCACGATGTGTTTGCATTTCACGGAAGAGGCGACGAGAATGCGAAGTTGCGGGGAGCAGCAGCCGAGTCCGGCCCAGACGGCTGTGTGGAGTCGTAGTTCCATGGGCAATGGGGAAACAAGTCCCAGGCAAGTGACGGGGTACTACAGTGGCTACGGCCCTGCTGCAACAGCAGCAAACACTGGTGCCCCGGGCGTGACAACGACAACGACGACGACGACGACGTCGTCGACTTCGTTCGAGACTACTTACACTGACGGCGAGGGCACGTCGAATTCCGGCTCGGATGTCACGCCTGCACTGGTGGCGAGCACCATTCCGTTCCAAGTGTTGGCCGGCATCATGGTTCTCCCGGAGGAGGGCGATTCCTCCTCGCCCCTGTGGTGGAGGCGGGGCAGCGGGTACGAAGCCCGGAGCAAGCAATCTAGCGAGGAGGAGGATGAAGAGATGATGGATCATCGCGGCTGCAGTGGCGAAGACGAGATGAAGGAGTCGACGTCAAGCGAGGAGCGGGATCATCATCCTTTGAAGTCGGTGGGGTTCATGGACGGCTCCGTGCAATCCAAGCTGTGTCCGCGCGGYCATTGGCGGCCTGCGGAAGACGAGAAGTTGAGGGAGCTCGTGTCGCAGTTCGGGCCGCAGAACTGGAACCTCATTGCTGAAAAGCTCCATGGCCGATCTGGTGCGGACATATGTTCTCTTCTGCGTGCGTTCATCACATTAAGTGGTTGGTGCTTTGGGATGTCCCTACCTTAGACAATAGAGGCTCCCTAAGTTGATCCTTTGTAAGCCAATAATCCTCTCTAAAGCAATAGGGCTAGGCAGTCCTGACTTGGACAATATAATAAGTGGTAGCACTAAATGAGCTGCCAAAAAAAATCTAAAAGAGACTTTTGGATAAGCTTCTTGGTTATGACAAGGTCCTTTTTTACCTCAAGGTGTGCAACTTGTACAACTTCATTTATGAAATGACTACAAATTCTTGAATGTATAGACCTTCTCTAAATCAATCAACCTCTTTAAAGTAACTTACTAGTAGTGTTGTGMCATCCAGGCCCTATGAACTTAGGAAGGTTCTATTATATTGTACAATGCCAAGTCTCATGTTGAAGGCAATTGATTCATTGTCTCATTCGCTACATTCATTTATCCTATTAGTGTGAGTGGTACTAATTTATTAATTGTAACATTTATAAAAATCAATTCTAATTTTCACATCTTTTTATATTTGTTTTGTATTGTGCATAATTTTTTAGTGAAAATGATTTTGAGCCCTTACTAATAGGATAAATTAGAGTGATCAAAAGAAGATCATAACTCATGATTCTCTTTGTCATTTTAAACCCCCAAATCAACCAACAAGCAAAATTGTAGACATTTTGCTTGAATTGAACCACTAATATTGCTCTTAATTCTTAAATGCCCAAGGTATTTTTTGAGTTTATTGGAGTTCATGGAAGACTGGCAAAAAGCTCAAATTTTCATAGGTTTATCAAATTTAAAAAAATTGTAATTGTACAAATTCAAACTAAATGTGTTGTGAATTGCATAGGAAAAGAAATACAACAATATCAATTATGGATTAAAAGATTATAATATTTAATCAAGACTGTGTTAAATTCTAGGATTGATTTGAAGTCTTTCAATTCACTTTTTACATGTCAAATCCAAAATTGAGGCTATGAAATAAATATGAGGTTAAAGGACATAATATGAATAACCATAATAGATTTATAAGTTTCTCAAATCTACAATACAATGCTTTTTTAAGAATTTCTAATGTAATTTTGTGTGGGTCACATTGGTGGGGATTTTCAATCTAAATTTTTGGTCGGATGTACTTGAACAAAACAACAAGTTGAGTAAAAGATTCTATTGTTGATTTATTAGAAAACAAATATAGATGAATATTGTAGCTTTGCTTTGGGCATGAGTATTTTGAGCAATTTGGGGCCTCAAATCACCACAAAATTGTATGGATTGAGGTTAATTCAAAATAATTTACTTGAAAACTTTGGTAAGATATACAAACCTAAGATCACCTTTGGCTCATATACAACCTCTAGTAATCAGTCCAATTGCATCCTAATGTAATGCAATTCTAGTGGGTGGCATGAAACAACTTTAGGATGGAACGGAGGTTGAAGAATTTGGAATTGGAACGGAAAATCAATATTTTATAACTTCTAAGAATAACACCATGTAAATTCTACAAATGGAAAAAGGTATATTCATTATTCCACAACCTTGGAAATTGCTTCTAGATCACTATTGAAATTGTATACGGAGTCAATTGCATAAAGATAGTTTAGTTGTTTTATGCCATCAGGAAATATGAGTAGTTCCTACAAAATCAATATTGAACAGATCTCTCTTAAATTTTGACACAAGGTGTGCACACGTACCACGTTGTTAGGAATTTTTCCTTATTGGATGCCTAGATTCAAAGTTATGTTGTGTGATTTTTTTTAGCAAAGTAGATAGCTTTGGATAGCATTGAAAAAATTTCTCTTCTACATGTGAAATTTGGTAGGTCTTTAATAACATAATATAGGATGAAACAGTCAAAAAAATCTCAAGTGTAGTGCAAAATATCACTCTAAGAGGTGTTATAGTCTATTGACCCTGTCGAGTAGGCTTGGAACTTAAATCTTCTAACTTCAAACACTATAATCTTTCAATTTCCATGGTCAAAGTTTATTAGTTTTTTCCCACTCATTCCCATGGTAGTCTACAATAAATTTGTATTGTTAAATTTCAAAAGAATGTTAATTTTTTTTTCAACTATCATTGCCCTAGAAAGTGACAATTTTGGATAGTTTATGCCCACAATGAGTCCTTTAGGGGGTAAACAAAACACATTAGAATCCAAATGGATGAGAATAGTCTCCTTCAACAACAATGGGAAGTTACTTTTTATGTTTTTGTTTTGACCTTCTACAATGTACTCAAAATTTTGACCAAAATACATGATAGAGAAAAAAATTTGTTCTACTACTCATATTTGTTCTACTGCAAAAAAATTGTGAATTTAATTAGTCTAAATCCTAGTACATGCATCAACCAAAGGCACAACAATGGGTTATCCTACCTTACAACAAGAAACATGACAATCATTTTGTGCAAAAACCATGACTCTTGTAACTAACCTCTCTTTTGAAACAAAATGACACATGAAATGTGTTCATTCGTGCAAGTCTGAAAAAATCCTAACCAATTTGAAGCTCTTAGGGAAGGGTTCCCAAGGACATTTCTATAATTATCGAGACTTTGTTGTGAACATTTAGTATAGTTTCAACGTATAGTATTAACCCTTAAAGGACGGACCTATAACCATTGATTCAGAGCCTTGGTGCTCATCACTCAATTTGTTACCATTTTGGAAATAGATATGTGTGAAAAAATTTATGTTTATTCTTCAAAGATGATATTACATCTCTTCTCTACTTCACAATAAATTTAGATTTTTTTGAGGAAAATTGATTTTTATGAGAATTTTTGAAAAAAAGTGAATAAAAAATCACATTAAATAGAAAATTATTTCAAAAAATCTGAAAATTTCACCATGTGTGTATATTACAGTGAAAAACATCATGGTGTAAACTCAATTTCCATGTCATTCTATAATTAGAATAAAATAAACATTGTACAGGCACTCTTCACCTTCCCCACACAATCATATATTGATGTTTTGTTTTGTTTTTACCTTGGTTTTGAATCTTTGCACTGCTGGAAAGAACATGCAGATGTACAAAAAGAGTGAAAAAGGAATCTTAGACCATTTGGAGGTTGTGACTCAGGGACGGATTTTTTCAGCTTCAGCTCCTTTGACTTTGATAGTAACATATTCAAAGTGTACACAACAGAGTGTAAATCATATTAATTTTGCTATCTACTGCAGTTAGTAGTACTAGATTGTTACCCCACTCATGTACTGTACAATGCCCAAACTTAAATACTCAATGCAAGCTCCCAAAACATTGCATCTGTTCACAGTGACTTTTCTCACCCAGGAAAGTAGGAAATCATCCTTTTTGGTACGGTGTGAATTATTTACTCCGAAAAAACAAAAACAAAGAGCATTTAATTGGAGGTCAAACTCATTGTACACAACCTCCCCTTTTCCCACAAAATTCCAAGGATGGACATCTACACTTCTGTCTTACATAGAAGGATTCTCTATTGTCCACCGGACAAATACTTACCTTAGTGTCCGTAGCGATGGTACATGGTTAAAAACAACTTTTGTTTGTTAATTTATATTTGGTCCCCAAGGAAGATATTTTGGTTTCATTTCCTTGTTTCGTAGAATGTCGGTCATAGCTCGCTACTTAGCTATAGGGGGTGGGCTCTCTCCATATCATCTAGAAATGAGGGGAGAATAAATGTTGGAAGGAGTATAAAGATATTGTGGCTTGTCCTTGGGAACTCGTCCAGCGTGATGTGTCCTTTTTTTTCTTTTTTTCTTTTTTTTTCTTTTTTGGCGTATGGGTAGTTTAGCTTTCGTCCGTCCTGACGAGTTTGGCATGCAACCTTGAGAATCAACCCCACACCAGACCAGACCGAGACCAGGGCAGCCTTCATTCAATCACTCACTCACTCACTGAGCTTCAGCTGCGTACCCACGACGACGACGGACCTGCGCAAAAGTTCCGTTGATGCAGCAATTCAATTAATTCAACCGCGGAGGAGGACGTTCAAATCAATCCAATCCTTCCCGGGGAGGGAGGACAGGGGGCCTCGTAGATTGGGACCCCCTTTAAGTTATCGCCCCGTCAGTGGTTTCGTTTTCAATTCCCCCTGATGGCGATGCTTCACCCGCTATGGAAGACTGCCCCTTGAGTCGCCTGCGTGGGTACGTGAGATTGATTAGCCTGATTGATCAAGCGGAACTTTCATGACAGGCCGGGCCAGGTGGGGCCGGGTGGGGCCGGGTGGGGCAGGGCGGGACCACGGGACGAGATGATCGGTCGAGTAGACCAAACAGAAGCGGGACACACAGATGGACAGGCGGACTCCAGTCAGCTCAGCTCATTGAGATAGGGACACACAATGGACGGCCAAGGAGGAATGACCCCCTTATAGCCCCCATCAAAAGCTAAATGTAAAATTGTCCCTTATTTTGTGCTGCATAAATTTTGTATTTCTCCACCTCCCCTAGGTATTGCTAATGGCCAAAGCAAATTGACCCCCTTACTGCCCCTTTTATTACCCGTGGAGAAAACATTGGATTTTTTTAATTGCCACATATGATAAAATTAGCCAATTCTGAATTCTGATTTGCTTCCAAAGGACCCCAATGAGGAAGTGGGGATGAAAAAATACATAATTGACCCGGCACAAAATAGGGCGCAATTTTTACATTTATCTTTTGGCAGGGGCAATAAGGGGGTCAGTTCCCCTAATTGCAAATATGAATTTAGAATTTGAAACGGGGGCAACAAGTGGGTCAATTCTCCCTGCCCGGACTAGACCAAAGCTCTTGGGAGTCACTTTTGCTTTTTGGAATTTTCTTTTAATTCTAAAAAAATTCAAAAATTATTAGAATTTAACCCTTGAACGTTGAGTTGGACTTGTTGCGTCTGATGGATGACAAAGAATCAATCTATGTAGAACACAAGTGCAACTATTCAACCTCAAAATTTTGGGTTGGAAGGAGAGATCTTCTATAATATTTTGACTTCCAATGAGTACTTTTGGAATATTTTAACTCCTAAAGGACCTCAGCATATTTTGGGCACAAATTGTCAGAAACTGCCATTTTTCGTGCAGCAAGAAAAAAAAATTCAAAATTTGATTGTACAAATTTGTATTACATTACTATAGGACTGTGTGGAAAAAAGTTCAGAAAATTTGACAGCATGGATTGAAAGATTATAGCGTTTGAAGTTAGGAGAGAGATTTTTTTTTCTCAGGTTGCTCGATAGGACCAGTAGACTTTAAAAACTCCTAGAGTGAGATTTTTACACTACACATGATTATTTTATTTGACATTTTCATCTTGTATCATGCAAATTACACACCTACCAATTTTCAGCCCTATAAGAATAGTTTTGCTAATGTTGCTTGAAGTTGCCCGAGTTGTTTGAAAAGTTTAAAGCAGCATAACTTTTGATCCGAGCACCCAATCGGAAAAAAAAGTTGTATTTCCTCTTGGGAGATACATGTTTAGACCTTGGATCTAAATTTGAAGAATGTTAAGAAATGACTTCATACGCACCTACCCGAGATTATTTGCGTACGTTCAACGATCATTCGGTGCATAAAGGGTTAAACTAGTGATTCCCACTGTATCAAAATGGATGATTTCAAGGATCAACAGTTCTTCCTTCAAGGGTTAACGAATTCTCTGGCTTTGTGAGTTTCAACCTTTTAATTCCTTGTGATGAGGGCTGATAACAAGATCATGTACATGTTGGGGACAATTCAATTGCACGAGGGGTCTGACTCATTCTCTGACTTTGGTTGGATATTCCATGTTACTACAAACAAACCTGGTTTTCAAAGATTCATGTGGTTTCATTTTCCTAACATATATTTAGTAGAACGTCTCTAAAGAAATATTTTTTAAAGTAGTAACCTCTCTAAGGTAATATTGATTGCCCACTTTCACCATAGGTTGCATACAAATGTCATTAATTTAATGACCCTCTTTAATGTAATAACCTCCRTAATGAAATACAATAGAACYTCCCTACTCAAACCTCTTTAATTCAATAAAGTTATGTTAGAGAACATTGATTATTGATCCTAGCTTAACAACATGAACCACATATGAAGATCATGCCCCTCCCTAAGCTTGATATGGGTTGATTTTGTCCTTTTCTCATATTTTAAGATACTTTAGGGACATTTAATGTTTCTCTATTCTCCTTGCGGATGAAGTGGCACTCTTGGGGGCCATGTGAACTTGGTTCTTGTATTGAGGCAGAGTTGCGGTGGGGTACTTGCCAAAAAAAAAGGCCCGGCTCACTCATTGGACACGCCAAGTGAGGCCTGCCCGTCCCTGTTGGCCGGATGTGCAGTGGGGATGCTCTATTACTATAAGAAGGTTCTATTGTACTCCTCCAACTTTGCTGCTCATTTGGGGCTTATTTTTTATAAATATTTTTTTTTTTGTCTTTAAAATTTAGGAGCTTGTTTTTTGGAGTGGATGTTTMAATTTAGAAGCTTGCTATGCTTTCCAAAGGGAATCAAGTGCCTTTAACTACAAATGAAGATTAACACTGGATGTTGATTCCTTATATGTCAAGGCCTTCTTTGAGCTTCTGGGATCATGTTCCAAGTTAAATCAAAAGTTAAGGATTCAATGAAATATCAACTGATTTTTGCAATTTGTAATCTCATGCATTACATGAGATTTGAGGCCTCGAAGAGACTATGAGTTCCCGAACTGCGGGAACGTAGAAAATTGCGACATGTCATTTTTTTGAGCTTCCATTTTAATTTCAGACACAAATAAATGTATTTTTTTTTTTTTTTTTAAATTCAAACCCCGACAGCAAGCAGTTGTTCCTTTATTGCATCGGGAACAACAAGGGAACAGGGCTGAAACAACCCTCCATTGCCCTYACATCTCATGTATTGATCTTAAATTAGATGTGTTATAGATCACAATGGAAAATAAAACACAATAATATCACATATTGATTGAAAGATTATTATAATTGATCTAAGGAAATTAGAAATTTGGAAGTTGCTAAAAGTCTTTCAATCTTCTATTTATATGTCAAATCTTATATTATGGTTTACCGTCTAAGGTGAAAGGAAAAAAAATCAAGTATAAAATGCATGACTATAGGCAATGTGTTAATTATATTATTTAACCCCTAAAGGTTTTTGATTATGTTTTCACCAAAATTGCTCCAAAACTACCATTTCTAGTACAAAAACAAATTTTAGAAATTTCATTTTTGAAGGACATATGTAATCATAGGATCTAAGCTATTTATCAACTAACATATTTTTTTTAGGGACAATAGTTTGAGAGAAGCCATTTGCAAGTAGAATCAAGACATTCCAACAAGGAATGAATTTTCATGTTAATTTTTTCAAGATTTGTTGAGACTAAATTGGTAAAGCATGGGTGAGCCCTATGCTACTGAGACCCCACGCTGAACGGCTTTGCCACACCGGGTGTGCGTCCACCTCTTACACTAGTTAGCTACTAATTCTAACCTCTTACTAACCCTCTTGCGGTTGCTTGCGGCTGGGCGTTGTATTTTCTCCTTTGCAATGAAGGTTCCCCTTTAGTTGTGTCAAAAAAAAAAAAAAAAAAGTTGATGTGTCCCTTCCTCAAGTGAATTGTTTTGATGCAGAAGGGTTGCTGTAGACTTAATAAAATCTTAGAAGTCTTGCCCGTGCCGCGGTATGGGTGGATTTTGACGTTTGCTCATTTTTCGAGGTACTTTTGAGACACTAATTGCTTCTCCATTCTTTGTGTGGGTGAGGTGGTGTTGCAGAGGCCATGTTGACTTCCTCCCCATGTCTTGAGGTTGAGTTGTGGTGGGGTGATAGCCAAAAAGGAAGGCCTGGCTCACTCATTAGACATGCCAATTGAGGCCGGCCCGCCTTTTTTGTCCGGGTGCGCAGTGGGGATGCTCTCAAGACGCCTACCCAAAATCCATTTTGTCCTCCAAGGGACCGATGGGACTTCAGGAGCTAACTTGAGAATTGAACTGAACTCATAGCGTTCCCACCAGTGCCCGTTCAATTTGACAAACCTAAGTAGATTGAGTGGACTCTAGCGCGAAGACCGAGGGGTGGGTGATAGCTAGACCCCAATTGTCCCTCAAGTCCATTGCACTTGGAAACTTGTGATCCCACCTCTAAGCTACATTTGAGACCACATGTCTACTTGTGCAACTATTGCACTATCTACTACAACCCTGTTGCTCTCCAAACAACCATGCGAACAAGGTCCCTGACAATAAGAATCACCCCAACATGCCATCCTTTGTCACTCAAGGGGGCTCGCTATTGTCGAGTGGCTAGGTGCATTTTTCAAGTGGCCGGTCTCTAAGTGGATCTTACAAAAGTGACGGTGGGGAGGAAAGAAACTACAAGAGCCTACTGGGAGCTCTTGAGGCCACCCAAAGCATATGTTAGTGGCCATGCTCTCACTCCATCAAAAATTTCCAAAGTTTTCATGTAACTAAGGTTGGAGGTCCTCAAATGGAGCATGCTCTAAAATGAAAAAGGATTTAGAGGTACATTTTGCACCCTTCAATGTACAAGCAAGCTACATTTGAGGAGGTGGTCGGTTTTAGAGCCACTAAAACATATTTTTTTGCAACTTCAAAAATTCATAATCTATTCCGCAAAGCTTGAAAAAATATGAAACAACTTGGATTAAATTCCAATTTCTTTTGTCTTCCAAGGAAAAATTTACTGAAAAAGATTTCAAGAAGTTCCACTTCCCCAAAATTCAGTTCCAGCTCTTAGAGGGACTCTATAAGGACCTCCTACCTTAACTGATAGAATTTTCAAAAAGGGAAGGTGAGATTTATCCAAACTGACTGACTCTCAAAGTTCAAAGTGCACATTTACATTTAGTACAATTTTTTTTTTTTTTTTTTGACACAAGTAAAGAACCCTTTACTGCAAGAAAAGAATACAGTACAAAATTCTTTGGCAAAGACCATTCAAGCAAAGAAAACCCATATATTTTGCCCAAACCTCCATCCATCTTCTGCACCCAATCAATTGAGCACTTGCAACTTTTGCTGAAAGAGAMGTCACATTGCATTCATTTGTCAGTTGATTTTAAATTTTCTAAATGGAGCGATTCTTTCATTTCCATTGGGTTGGCTGGCGGGGTCCAAAAGAGTCCGCAAAAAAGCTGCATAGTCTGCAGAGGTTGAATAGTACTGAGAAGACATTCATAGCAGTTCAGCTAACTTTAGAAACAATACAGTTAGCCCCTTCCTGATGGCACAGAATGAGGTGCATAACAACAGGAGTGACTGAGAGGGAAAGCAAGCTTGAAGAATGTCCCTCACGGGGCAACCAGCACATGACAACTGGGGATGTACAGTACACTAAATAGTGAAATTAGGTTGCCCCTCACTAATTTCTCGACATTCCACACTATATAAATATTTACTGTACATGTACAAGAATACACTATTTTTGAATTAGTTATTGGTGTAGTTCGGACTCATGAACCTCCATGTGTTGAATTGGAAGTATTTGTAGAAATATTTGTTGACTTTAATGGCTTATACAGTAACTTTCTTGGAGTAAGGCAACCTAATTGTAAAGGCAACCTAATTTCACTATTTAGTGTAGTTGGCTTTGKCAAGGAAATATAAAGTTGTAATTCTTAACCCTTTAATGCCACGACGGAAGTTTAGTGTCCGATGGATGACATAGAATCAATCTGTGTAGATAGAAGTGCAACTATTCATCCTTGGAATTAGAGGTGGAAAGGAAAGATCTTCTACAATACTTTGACTTCCACTGAACACTTTTTTTTTTAAACCAATGATTCCCACAGTCACTACCCCATTGTTTAAGGGTTAAAAGATGCATGACCAAGGTAGTCACCATAATCCTCTAATTATTCAAACAAGGATGCTAGTGTGTGAGCATAAAAATGTGAGCATGAGAGCCTTCAATATGTGTATAAGTAGATATCTTACAACCATTGAAGATGTTTATAATATAAACACCTATAATATGGGTATCCAAACATGATTACACTATAATCATAGAAGGTTTCTATAACATAAAAACATATAACATAGGTATATAGCCTTCCAGACTCATAGGCTCATGCTCCTAGGCTCATATAATAGCAACCCTCGTCATCCATCCACCACTTTTCGACGTCAACATTTTTTGAGGGTTAGTGGAATAAAGAAGAAAAAATGAATTTTAGTAACATTTGTAGTAGAACACACAACTTAGAGCATTGGCCACCCTTACACACTAGATGAAACTAAACACCCCTCAAATGTGGACAAAAAAATGTTAATGGATGGCCCCTCACAATATTCTTTTGACACGCAATCCTAGCTTGTGAAGGAATGGTCCTTGAAATCGGTGTTCATCCTTAATTTAGTGGCTTTATCTTATATTTTACTTGACTAGTGGCTGTTGGACTATTTATGGGATTGTAGTTGGTGAGCATGGATGAGGGCAAGGAAATTGAGGGCTATTCCAAATTAGATCTATGGAAAATTTGAGCATGTCAAGCTTGGCAAGGGTGGTCATGCTCTTACAATTTAGAACCATAGATGATGACATCACAAGGATTCCAATTCCTTGTGCAAGACTCAAGTCTCTCAAATCATATTAACGGTGTGTAGTAGACCAATTTTTTTCAAGGGGAAGGGGGGAGGGGCACCGTGGGACAAAAATTGTGCCATTTCAAAATAAATGTCTATTTTTTTCCAAATAAAAGTAGTCCTTTTCTGCCAATTTTTTTTCATTTATGTTTTAAAATATTTTATTTTGAATGGAAAAAATATCTTACTCTACATGGACTCAAATGACAACTCAACTACATTAATCCCTTAAAGAGAAAGGGAAGTCTAGATAAAGTTGTGAAGGTGTATTATACAATGCAACTTAGAATAATAATTTAATGATGTCTCTCAAATAATAATTGTAGAATATGATCCATAGACATAGATCATATCTCTATGGTTATATCAACTAGTACACAAACCAATATTTTTCAATAAAATTTGAAGCCAAAAATTGAATATTCTTCCTAGAATCAATTGCAAATTGAATATTTGCATTTTTGACATGAATCTTTTTTTCCTTTAAGTTCAAAATGTGAAATTTTAATCATGGTGATTTTTGAAGATTTTTGTTTTACTTTTTCATTTGTGTTGTTTTTGCAGGGCCATTTTTGAATTGAAAAAGTTACTATTTCAGAACACACCCACCAATATCCTTTGAATTAAAGAATATATGGAAAACAGTCTTCAAAAGCTACATTGAAGAAATGTTAGAGAACTAATAAATGAACCTTCAAAAAAATTGATGAATGAAAGAACACATTTTTGTGTGCTTGGAATGTATTTTGTCCATTTATTTGTTTGAAATTTGAATAGCTAGTCCTAAAGGGCCAACTATTCCTTAACTCATGAAGGATTGAGGCCATTTTCCAGTAAAAAAACCATCCCAAATTGCCATTTCTGTTGTGTTCATCCCAAAAAATAAAAAATGTATTTTTTTCAAATTGAAAGGTAGGATCTTCTACTTTACTTGTATGAGATCTGTAGTAAACATGTCATGAAGTGTGACTATATAGATTAGAAGATATTAGCATTCAAAGTTGGAAAGAATTTTTTAAAAATGTTGTCCTATAATTTCAGGTGACTTTGACCGCCATTTGTATAATCTTTTCAAACAATTTTTCTTAAAAATTGTAAAAGTTGGATTCCAAAATGAATCCTACAAGTTATTTTTTCAAAAAGATGCATAGATTGCTTGAAAAACAAGATTGTTCATAACTTTTCACATCACTAATCCAAAATTAAATGAATTGAAGATTCACATGTAGAAAAGATAAAATCTATAAGATTTTAAAAACAAGTCACAATTATTTCAAGTTTTTGTGTTTTTTTTCTTCAACCCAAGCATGTGAAAATTATGTTTAAGATGGCATAACTGTTGCTCCCGGGTACATATTGAAATTAAAGTTATATTCCCACAAAGCTAATAAGTTTTTCTATCTTATGAGAAAGTTTTTAAAAACTCACCAAATTCGAGGTCACAAGAAAGTGCCCAAAATCCATTTTGTCCCCCGAGATGACAATGATCCTTTAGGAGTTAAGGGGTCAATAAATACTTTTATATTAGTCTCCAATACTAATTCTTGATAATGAAAAYTCATCTATTTATATACTAAATGAGACTAAATGAGAGCATATATGACTAAATATATATGGCTCTTTGTATTATAAGATTGATTACCAAAATATTTTGATCAATGCAATTGGATTTACATGTCAAATGTAGACACTCAACACGGACATAATTTAACATGGACATAATTATATGACCATATTAGATGGTTGAATGTAGACCCAAATTTAAGTTTGTTGTTCGATTTATTATAAAATGAATAAATACTTTTTTTTCAAAATCTATTTGCAAAAATCAATCATTCCTAACAATTTAGCTCTTTCTACATTTCAGATCTAATACATCAATTTAGGTGGTCAACCCTCCTGAAGTGCTTTGATTATGTTTGAGATACACTTATAATGGTTCATTTACATGGCAAAGGTAAAAAAAATGATGAATGAAATTTCAATGCATCTTATTGTAAGATCTGGTGGTAGATTAGTTTATTACATTGTTGTAAAAAATGGGAGTTTCTCACTGCACAAATTGCAAGATTGTAGTGTTTAAAGTGGGGAAAAACATTTTTGGGGGGACATCCAAATTTTTGGGTAGCTTTGATTTGGGGAGGGTTTTGCACATGGTAATTTGGCTTTTTTACTTGCTTTATGTGACAAAGTTGTCTACATGTTCAAAATTTTTTGTAACATTTCAAATTGGGGAACATTTACTAAAAAATTCCAATAGGGAATTAGCTCCAAGAAAACTCTCCTACAAAACTGTTTTTTCAACAATTTTTGACTTGCATATAAAGTAATCTCTTCAAAATGTTGATGGAGGAATTCTGGGTTTCAAATAGCCTTAGAGTAAGGGAAAAAATCTCCAAAAGTTTGTGGCTTTGGCAAGCTTGATCAATCTATGGCCTAAAACATCCAAGTTGAACTATAGGTCAGTTGGCATATTAGGCAATAATACATGGGAAGGGGTAAGGTCTTCTTTCTCTGACTCATCCATGGAGCAATGGGACATTAAATAATTTTATCACATGTTAGGCGAGACCACATGCCATGTCTTCCAAAGTTGATTGACACAAATGCTGAATATTTAATTAAAATATAAAGATAAACATCAATATTTTAAAATATATTTAAAAACAAATTCAATAATATATTCAAGAACTTCAAAAAGTTTGGCAACTATTTCAAATAGCTTCACATACCAATTACTTTAAATGAATAAGGAGTAGGAGACAAGCTCTTTATACAAAAGGGGTGTAGGAGGTAAAACAATCCATGTGGGTTATGTAAATTGGGATTGATACTAGGAGCTTAAACGCTCATAATCATGTCAATTGCAGGAATTGTGTTGTAAGTAGAATTTCAAACCTCATTTAGGCATACTTGAATAACTTTTTTCAAAATACTTTGAACTAATAAAAGTTGAGGAATTAAGCTTAATTTCATCTCCAAAAGTCCGTTTGAGAATCCATAACTTGAATAAAAAGTTATGGGCGAAATTCAGAGAGGGGTTTGAAAGGACATTTTCTTTGACATTTTCAAACATCCATTCTAAATTTTGTCCATAACTTATTTTTGAAGTCTCAATCACAAACATTTTTTTAGATGAAATTTAGCTTGAGTTTTTAACTTTTCTTAATTCAATTTTTTTTTGAAGATTTTTACTCTACTATGCCAAAATGAGGTCTAAAATTGTACTTGGAACTCAATTCCTACATTTTAACAATAAACGGTCAAGCTCTCATCTTCACATTATCCCATACCCTTTGAGGATTCATGAGGTACTACAGATTTTATTATAAAAAGACCCTCTCCACCCATAATTTTTAGTTATTGTCAATGAAGTGCTGATTCATTTAACCATCAACAAATTTCTTGATGGTAGATGGTCAAATGACCAATAGGTATTTGCCATCTAGTAATAGTTCCCTTGCTAACCTCTCTCTGTACTCCATAAATTCATGGATACAAAATAAATATCAAAGAAGAAATTTGTTTTCAAGCTCCCACTTTAAAATCGCCAAAAATGAAATCTATACATATTATTTAGTGGTGTTCAAGGCATAAATTTGGTTTAGATTTACAAATGCTAGAATGCACACTAGTCACTCTAAGATGGAAAAACAAGGTTGACTATTCACACCTTGGAAGAGGCACAAGATAAAAGACAATGGCAGCTGGGAAGATTAGCTCAGGAAAAACACAGCTTACCACAAGGCTCAACAAAAATGATGTCTCATGCTCTTGGCTAGAGGCTGATATGGGCACCCCAAGACAAATCACACAATAAATCAAGCTATTATTTGGTGTGATCATTCTAGCAAAATTGGAGAAGAATTTTACTACCAGTTTCCTGATAAGCACATCATGTTTTTACAGGGCATAGTTGCAACACAAGGACTACAACATTGTCCACAGGAAACCACCGCCCTCATACAAATCACATGAGTCTGGCAAAGGGAATAGAAACTATTTGGAGCAAAATCAAAGAGGACAGATTGGATCATTGAAAGTTGGAGATTGTGGAGCCAATAGGGGTTCTAAAATGGACAGATGTGCCAACTCTCATTGTCCTAAGGTATAAATGCATGTCCACTATACAAGCCTTCACCTTTCTTCAACATCAGCATGGGCATGCCCGTCCAACAACAGTTAAAGTGTGTACATTGGGCATGAATTTATGTCCTAAGATGATCACCATGGGCACATCAGTTCATTATAAAAGTTGCATTGGTTTGACAACCTCATACCTGGGAGCAATCGTGAAAGCGCTCATTTCCAACTCTGAATGGGACCAAAAGTCATGCAGCAAAGCCAACCTGCAAACTAAGGAAATGGATTTGTGGTACATGAGAGAAGTCATGCATAAGAATGGAGAACATCATTCTCGAAAAGACCCTAACGAGCAGCACATCCATACAGGAAAAAATCGATGTGTCTAGGTAATCTAGATTGCGTAAGCTTCGTTACAATTGAAATTGAGAACCTAAAGAAGAGTATCTAAACAAGCTCAATAAATGCCATGGGGGCATTGTCCCCTTTTCGTGGCATTGTTCGGATGATCCTCGTGTATCCACCGTTTCTTTCGCCGTACCTCTCCGGCACCTCGGCAAACAGTGAATGCACCAACTGCTTATCGTAGAGAAACCCTAACGCCTGCCGTCTCTGGTGAAGAGAGCCTCCCTTTGCAAGCGTGATCATGTGGTCGACGTACTTGCGCATGGCACTGGCACGGGCACGGGTGGTTTTGATTCTCCCGTGACGAAGGATTTCGGTGGTCAGACCTCGAAGGAGGGCGCGGCGCTGGTCGGCAGGCCTGCCGAGGCGGTGAATTTTACGACCGTGTCTCATTGCGAACCACTTTGAGCCATTGCTGATTCCCAAACCCGTCAATCCGAAAGTGCAACCTGTAGAAGGATGACAGAATATGATTAGAACCTAGTCTCTTGTTCGTCTCAGCTGTACTAAGGCCCTGGAAATAGAGTGGCAAACACGACCACAGATACTCAACAAACGTTATGTGCTCGGATGTAATTCAGTGACGAAAGGTAGTGACGGATTCAAAAAGAATCCGTAAGTGCCACTTGATCAGATGTTCAGCTGGATTATATACCCTTAAATCAATACATACCCAAGAAGCGATTTTAAAGCATCCAGCAATAAAGCATTGACTCTAACTAACGGTTTCCAAATAACGCATTCTTTGGTGAGTTGGAATCCTCATTCCATTTGCTAAAATGACTAAGAAAAAATTTGATCAGTCTACTTATAGGAAACCATGATTTTGGATGTCTCTGCAAGCCTAGACCCCCACGCTAATGAGAGCCACCATAAGAAAGAAATCCTAATAATTTAGAAGCAGCGTCTTCAGTCTCTCTCTATCCGGGTAACTAGTTCAGATCGCATTTCAGATCAGCTCTCAAATTCCATTACCTTTCAAATAAAGAAATTTCTTGACCTAATTGAGTTTCGAAGTTTACACCTCATGTAAACTCAAATCAAGGGCTACGGCATTGATGGAGAAATATGAAATTCCATCACTAGGTCAGAAAAGAATGCCGACTCTTCATGAAAGTCGCTCACAGTGGAAGAAACTCAAAATGAAAAGAAACCCAAAACAACCTGAACTAATTCCACGAATTACGCCAATTATCCAAACCAACAGACTGTGAAACTCACCGGCAACATCACCTTTCACCAGTCCGTAATTTTATGACCTAATTAAGTATGATAACCTCCCATAAGCTCAATTCCAAATATCCGGCATAGATTCAAGACGGACACCTCAAAATGTAGAGTTTCAGCACGAGGAGGATACCGACTGTCAACTTTCCAGAAAATCACTAAAACATTCAAAATCAAAAACACCAAGACAAACCTAAACCAATTCCACAAACCAAACCAAACCAAGAGACAGCGAAACTCACCGGTACGCAGCTGCAGCGCATTTTCGTTCCGAAGGCCATCGAAAGCCTGGAATCCAACAGCATTCGTCACAATCTGCGGCTTTACCACCACGGAAGAGCTCCGCCTCAAGCTCACGCCCGTCGAGACACGCGCACAGACGCTCGTGCTCCGAGTCGTCTTCGAGGGCAGGGCGGCGTTCAGAGTCGCCATGGAGAAGGCCGCGGTGGTTGCAGCCATGGCCATGTGAATTACACAGGAGAATCAATGTTCTCCCCAATGCGAGGAATCAATAATGGATTGAGAGCAAGAAAAATGGAAGAGAAAGGATAATGGTGCTTGCGATGGATAGCGAGGAGCAAGGAGTGAGAGGGAAAGGCCACAAAGGTGCGAGACGACGCGGGCTCCCGTCTCCGTGGATGGATAGGGCTATATAAGACAGCACGGTCTTATTGCCGCGAACTGCCGAGTGAATTACCGTGCTTTGGTTTGTCCTCACTCCCAAATGCATWATGTCCTCAAATGACATGAGACTTATTAAGGTAAAACGGCCCATTGTGGTCAGAATCCGGAGTGCCCTCATGCCATTGCTGAGATTTTTCAAATTTATTTTCACATAAAGATAGGTGTGAGAAATAGTGAGAGTATCCAATATAGAGTATCCAATATAGAGTATGCAATTGAAAATTCTGTTTTTCAGTCAAAGTATGAATTAGTCATGAATTTCAAAAGTGATCTACCCAAAAGAGTCAGTAGTCTACTTGATAACCAAAAAAAACTGTATCCAATATGCTCGTTTTAATCACCTAAAGTGGTCACAATAATTTCTAATGTGGAAGGCCCTGAAAAGTCACTTCCTACAATGATTTACACTAAGAAAGTAGGGTGCTTCTAATTAGGTCATTAATCACTACATGGGTGTCAATTAGACACTGATTATGGTTTGAAAAACCGTCATGTGGTCATTAGGTGTTCACTAAGGGTCATGTGACCACAATGAAATGTTTTACTCCGTACCTTATAACAAATGTAAAGAGGGAGGATTTGTGAGGTTTTCCTCCCTCTATGGGGATATGTGCAAGGAAGCCCAATAGGCCCTGCAAAATTTTTTTGCCATCACGGAATGCCCTTTGTGCAAACTCACTTGACGGGCAAGCTACGAAAGATTTAATAAGGAGACTACACGAGGTGTTAGAGCTTTATCACCTAGGCACATCAAAAATGATGTGCTAAAGAGGTTTGTGAGGACCCATCATGGATCACGTATGGAGGCCACCTAAGAATTTTTTATCCTCCCGCGTTGTAAAGGAGATCCAAACTGATCCTCCTCTTTCACCGGCCACATGGTAGTAGTTGCTACTCGTAACCTACTACTTGCCCTATTGCTTTTTACCAATTGTATTCATTGTGAATCTTCTTAGATCTATGGTTCTACATGAATTAAAGGATCCTCAATTGTTGAGTGCTTGGGCTATCTTTTGAAGAGTCCACTTTGCAAAATTCCATTGGGAGAGTGATAGTGGGATAGGATTCCCACAAGGGCCCAATAGGAGTTGTTGAAATTGCACCCAATATGCTTGGGTGCRGGTGCATTGAGTCATTTAGAATTTGAATAACACTCAACTTGCTGGTTTTTAAATACATATAACTATTCTATAACTTGTATATGTTTTTTCTATTTTTTCAAACACACTTCATTCATTAAAAACCAATCCTCAATTCAATTTCTATTTTGGATTTTTTTTTTGTATTATTAAAAATTTAAAGATACAAGCAGTCTAATTTTGTCYACAYCATGTTCGCTTTTGTATTTGAGGCATAAATTGAATGACTTGAAAAATTCTATAATCACAATAATTTGTCTTCATTCTCAACCAAATCCAATTGTATGTGACATTCCTAATTCAAATCATTATTGCACCTTCCAATAACAACTTCTAGAACCTAGGAAAACAAAAAGAGGTTTTTGCAATATGAAAATTAAGAATCGCTCATAATTTGAGAGGAATTGGAAGTGATTTTGGAAATGGAGGTTAGAAATTAATTTGATAGAAAATAAATTGGAATAATGGCAAATCTAGAAAATACAATTGCATCCAATCTGCATCCAATAGATATGTGCATTTATGTATAGGAAAGTCTTTGTATAATATATTGAAATAATTCTTACTTTGACCAAAAGAACGTTGGGACTTAAAAGGGTTAAAAGTGTAGGGTTTGAAATTGCACTAAATATTTCCTAAGCAAACCTAGGTTTGTAAAAAATTGTTGAATTAGCTTGGACCACAAAGTGTCGTGTTTCCCCAAGTCTTCTTTCACAACCATCTCTAAGTGAAATCTGCAAAAGGTAGAATAGTCCTTCTGCCTTTCAATTTTGAACTTGGCATGCTTTTGAGGTGTGCTCAACTCATTATTGAAAATGTTTTCAAACCGCTACAATCTTCTCGGTTGTCTGCCATTTTCGGTTTCAAATGGACTACACCACAAGTAGACTAAACCACAAGTGGACCACAAGCAGACTAAACCACAAGTAGACTACAGCAGTTTTTAGGATTAGGGGGACATGCATACCTTCCTTACATGCTGAGAAGCACATTCGGGTCACAAGAAATGGCACAATGTAATAAAGCCATCAGAGCAGTGAACGAACTTCTGCCTCAAATATCACAGGTAGTGCTACGACTGAAATACTTATTGATAAGACAAACCTTCAAATTCAAGRATACTAAATGTACAACGCCGACCAGAATATTACAGAGAATTAAAATAGGAAGAACACAGGCCATGCAATGCTATAAAATTTGACATCTGTACTTTTAATGGCCCTATTCGACGTGCAGAATCAAAGGGCCAAGTGCACTTATGAATATATTAGAACTATCTTGGTCTAGGTGCTCAAGTCTGATCTATGTGATTGACAAGCAGAAAGAACTGTTTCAAGATTCTAGCCAGTGTTACGCATGTTGCTGGCAATGGCTTTGATGGTCCTCAGCAAAGGCTTTTCCCACAATAGCTTTTGCTCCTCAGATACAGTTGRGTCTCTTTGACGGCCCAAGAGAATGATCTATCACATGAGAACAAGGTGTGAGCAATTTTGTCAATATAGAGTTGAAAGGTCAACAAATCTATGATGTTGCTTCAAATCAGCTGTCTCTCAAATCTAAGGAAATTTAGCAAGTGTAAGGAGTGGCTGGAGGGTCAAGCAAATATAAATTGGGTGGTCTGAATTACGGCAAGCTAATATTTGGTCCTCACAATGTTGGCAAGGACCATGATATTTGGGGMTCCTGGTCCTTGATAGGTCAGCAACGGATTCATGAAAGAATGCCATATTGTGCTCCACAACAGGGTAGGTTAACGTGCTGCATAATACATAAACTAAACTACAACATTTTAATGACATTTTAATGAGTTTCTAAGCAATCATCAAACTTCTACAAAGTAAAGAGTAGAGACTCGTTACAGCATGGTTAAAAACAACTGCATGACAAAAACCCTCCAGATGATGTCAAACCTGAAGATGGTTGAGAGGATCCAAGTACTTCCGTCGTGTGTCAAAAGAACTTTCCAATGAAGGATTGTCCTGGAGCAGCTTATTTTGTTGGGAAACCATCAGAAACTGTACATCCATACCAGACATCTTTCAACTAACGTGAGAGAAAAGACATGAGAAAGAAATATGTACCAGATATGGCTATAAGACCGCCCACCCAACTCAAATTTGAATAYGAGCAATGACGACACACACAGCAATTAATACTCTTCTTCTGGTATCAAACAAGTTTCTTAGACATCCACCACAGATGATAATATGAACAAGATTACTTCGATAGTAACGCTCTTACAAAGGACCAATGACATGAACATGAAATCGCAAAACAGAATTGATGCTTAAAAATATCAAGTTGTTCAAACAAGGGAAGAAGATACACACATCGATGAGTTTCAAGTCGGTCAAAAATTGACCCTCACTGGCGTAAGCATCCTTCTTGGGGTCCAATCCGGGGATCTCGTCGATGTTGAATTCGATGTCTATCAGCAACTACAAACCCAATCATCCGGACCACAGAAATAAAATGTAAGACAAAATCCATCATCCTCACGAGACAGAGTGTATAGCGATCGAGAGCCTCCCGGGCACTTGGATCTTCAAATCCGAAAAATGATGCGATCTTTCCAAGTTGATATTCCTTGCTAACACAGAGAGAGGATTCTCAAATGTACGCAGCTGGTTGATTAATTGATACCAACCCTTGTTACTTATCAGAAGTKATTCAATGACGTCATCAAYAGTGACTAGATGGTTCGCCAGACAACAAGCTTCATAAACACGATTRCAGACACACATCGACACAATGCTACCTTTACTAATACCAARTGCTTTTGGCCAATCTCTTATATTCACCAACAAGTGTATTACATTCCGCTTATCCTCTATTAGTTCATTGCAATCGATATCTGTTTCTCAGACACAGAATTTTCGCAATTGAAGTCAAGCATTTAAGATGCAATGACACGACTCGAGAGRCATAATCTGAAAAATAGGCACGTCAGCATTCTTACTTAAATAGTCTGTTAGTCAATAACTGAACKAGATGTCATGAAGAATCGATTTCGTCTTGATAATCTCTGAAAATTACTGGAGTTCAATTGATGCGTTAATCAATTYACAACTCTCCTGAGTCTACGGTATCGCTAAGATTATCCAATCTTGATGTTGTTGGTATAATCTTCAAGACCGTATACGCCACTATGCCCAGTGTTGAAGCTTGGAATTTTACAAAAAACTAGACCAAAATCATTCAGGAGTTAWTGAAAGGACAACATACCTCATCATGGATACCCTCCTTTCCTAACTCACGCAAGCGAGCATTAACATCTCTTAATCTTTGCTCAAGTCGGTGCCGCATCACTCTCAATTTAAGTCTGTACGGTTCCTGCTTGATTCCAATTTCAATTGAGAATAAGAGAACTGAAACGTTTGATGTTTCATGAACAAAAGAACATGATTATATATCAGAGAGCGAAAATGCACAGCGGAACTGAAACATGAAATTGAAACGCGCATTTGAAAATCATCAATGAAGAACTTACGTGCTCAAAAAGTGCTCCATCAAAACGAATTGCAGGAATTTGCTCCATCACTTTCTTGTCCTCTTCTAGACTCTCTAATAATTCTGGAGACACTTCACAGATGAGTAGGGAGTGTGTCAAGGTGTCCTGCAAAAAATCAAAGTGGTTATCAAAGACTGTTTAGAAAATAATTCCCAAAACTAGCTCAGCTAGATACCAGCTAGATTCYTGGGCCATACAGGACACAAACATCAAACAAACTAGGTACAAAGTTCTTAACGACCAAAGTTTTTTCCTTCAAACCCAACGAAACGCTACTGTCAATCAGTGGTTCGTATTCTCAGAAATGGGGCATCACAAGAAGTCCAGAATGAGTACCAAGTAGAAAAATGGAAAAGAGCTGGGGAACCATGTAACGCTTAGATTATCGTCTTCGTTAACTATGTGTACGGTCACCTCTAAAAATTAAGACACAAGGAAGAAAAGCTGAGATTATTCAAACCAAAGTAAATTTTCTGGAAAAAGTCCCACTCTTGCAATTTGCAATATGCAAACAAACTGACATTGTTTTRAGAGAGAAGTCTCTTCACCTGACATGCACGGACACGGTGAATGTATTCAGCAAGAATGAGGCGACTTGCGAGCAACGCTGCCATCACTGTTGTTTCGGGGCGGACTGATCCACACAACCAAAAACATACTTTAGTCAACATGTACCGCTAATGAGCCACCGCTTAATGACTTTTGACATGGAACAACGATAATAAAAAATCCTGATAAAGTTTTTCCTAGGAAGCCTTATAAAATGATGGAGTCTAGTTTATCAAACATTCCAACTGCTCGCAAACATATTTCAGTACTTTAAGCGAGAAACATGTTCGAAAAAGACTCAGCTTACATTTTTTTCTCTCCACAAATGCCTTATGAGGAACGAATTCGTTCAGTAAACAACGAACTCAGACCCCCCCAAACACATTGCATTTTTGGCCAGTCAATTATGTCTCAGCATAGAGATTCTCACATTTATCATTATAATAGGGGATAGCAGGAGAATTAAAGAGSATTGTGGAATTTAACGAAGAATCACAGCCAGCCTTCTTAACTACCTCGACATATTCATAAATCATAAATCTCAACTTCATAAATCACGCTTCAACCCCTAGAAAAAGAGCACGTGTAAATTGMAACAGAAACTAACCATAAGGATTGCCATCACGGTCACCACCAATCCACGATCCAAATTTAATAAAGCTCGGAACAACAAGACCTTCATCTGGGTATATGGCCTGTCAAAATTGGTCGTTCTGAGTGCGTTAGAAACGAATACTACCTGGTGCATCGAGCTCAAAATTACATAAGGAGAAAATTTTCAGGGAAAGTACTTACATTGACGGAGTTCTCTGCATACCGATATGTAGTGCAAACAGCCTCGAAAAGGGAATAACGAAAGTAATTGAGTCCTGTAACTATTTCCTCGAGGACAGTTGGTTTTGTTGCTCGCATCTCGTCAGTGCACCAAAGTGTCTCCACCTGTAACCACCAAAACGATAGATGTATTTTGTCGCTAATCACTGCTTCTGCACTTACCAATGAATGCTGAGTATTGTAAAATCATGAGTATGGACGATCATCATGCCTACCTCAGCTTCAATTTCAACTTCCAATTCGGCCTTTTGAGCGGGACTCAGTCTCGGATCCTGCATGCTATCGATGAGTCACAGCGAGCTTTGGATACAAAATCGCAAAACGTTATCTGTTCATTAATATATTCTCATATGCGTTCTTGAAAGCCTGAGCATACTATAATATTGCCAAGAGAACGACATGGAAAGACCTAAAAGTTTGAAGTGAGGGTTGAAATTTAAAAGCAATTATCGTCTAGAAGCACAAATCCGCCATCTCAGGAGAAAACAAAGAGAAGCTTTCWTCTCCCGCAACCTTTGGAATAGAGAAAATTTCCATGAACCGAAGTTATCAGCACGCCTCACTGGTCATTGGTTTCATCAAAGCCAGCGAGGCGTCCTGAGAAAGAGCGACTTGCGTGGCAGCCAGTTGGTCTAATTAAGAGACAAAGAGATAAAAGTGGCGTACTTCGCGATCATTGCAGAGAAGGAAGATACGATGCAAACATGTAAGAACTTCTCTGCGCCGAGCCTCTGTTGGATGCGCTGTGAAGACTGGATTGTACTGGCACCACAAAGCACGCAGAAGGTTTAGGATAACGAAATATAAATTTTTTTCAAACGGCATCTTTCGTCCACTGCACAAAATTTAWKTACTGAACTGCATATTCAACGAGTAATATGACGGGTCAAAATGACTAATCTAGCTTGTTTTACGATGTCAGTGACAAGCTGCTCTACTGTTTGAAACTGCTCAAGTATGTTCGGTTTTAAGTAATCTATGGTCGTTGAATAACCTTAACATAAATTTCCCCCAGTAATAAAGAGCCTAACCTCAGTTCGATTGAACAGTTCTTGAAGGTCAGCTGCTCCTACATTTTCCTTCTTAAAGGATCTCAGGGAGTGATCGAAGGAAGCAAACCAAAGCGGCGTTGCATTTCTGCTAGCCCATACCTGCAAACACTCAAAGGGTCGACTAAATTTTTTTGAAATAAATTCCAAGGATGCAAGTTGCTGTTAGCGACGAACAAGAGGTGTGATATTGATATATATACGCAGTTATCTGTCCCTGTGCTATACGAAACTCCTTCCAAGCTCCATGGTGATCACACAGAGACACGGTTTCCAAATGGTACCTGCTCTCGACGCAGTCGGTGACTATGGGCTTCGTCTGCTACGTTCAGTAGAGACGAATACAAGTAAAATAGACGAATAACTGCGGTTATCTGCAGCAATTCCATCACAGTTGATAAGGGATTCGATCAGATAGTAACTTCTCAGTTCCATAGATGAGGCCAAATCAATTCATTATTGTTTATAAAAAACCCAAAGGAAAGCATTACAAACCATGTTTGGTAGAATAGAAAATTGACAAATCAAACTAGCGAAGACCTACCTTGGCAATTTGCTAAGTAAATCACCTTCCAGGGGTTCCTCGTGCTGCTTTTGCTACAAACCTATGCGCTCCTCCGTGTAAGCTTCCTCGGCAATACGAAAGTGCAATGGGGTTAACCTTATTGGTTCTGAGAACCTGCAATAACATGTAATTTTAGAAAAAACATACGACTCCAGAACGTCTTACGGCAAAAGGACAATATTGAGTGAAATTACAAACTGTATAATGGTGATAGTGTCATAAGTAGACAACTCCGCGATACTTCGAGCCCACCTGACCAAACCAAGAAATAAAACGTTTTACATGTTCTCAGACACGTTGATACTCGATGCACAATCGACACAATTGAAGGTTGAAGGGTGGTTGTAACTTACTTGCCCATGCTGCAAACGCTGCTCCTTGTTCGACCTCGCTGCAGAAATGGACTGTAACGATGGTCTGAACCAAAACACAAACATGAAAGATATCAAGTTCAGATACATGGTACAGAGCTGTAATATGTTATCAATACACGACAATGACTCGAATGCCTCTCCACTGTAACGAAAATTTTCAGAGGAACCCTGAGCAGCAAGTATTACCGAACCACTAGGAGTTCCAGCACGTTTCAAGTGCATTAGCATGCTACTTAATATGCATCCAGTCGCTATCATAAGCTTGTCCACTCCCGAACCTCTCTGAGAGTTTCAGAGAGGAGAGTTTCACAAAAACTTCTCGAACGAAAGAGGAATAGACTCCAATAAAGAAGAAACAGCGACCCTCTCCATATGTCACTTGATATTCCATTAAGTGAGATAGAGAAAGCCTGACGTGAGATTAAAATTGTAGTGCTCTAACGAATGAGAGTTCTAAGAAATTCTCTGATAAACAACCATACACAATAATCAGGTATAAGAATCAATGCAATTTGGTAGYCTTCCTACCCTGCCAAATGCCTCTGATAAGTCAGAGTATTTCTAACCTCTACGTAAGGTAGCTATGAACAACACAAATGTCCATGAAACACCTCTTAGCGCTTATGAATCGACTATCCTTGTATGACTTACTTGTTAAATAAAAACTTCAACCCTCCACCTCCGAGATTCAATTGACTGTCCAATAATTGATGCCATGTACAGCGATAAGCATAGACGCGAAATTTAAATCTGGCTGGAGGGTGACCCTCCAGCAACCTGTTGGCCCGCCAAAACCAGACGGACGAATACAGTCCTTAATTTGAATTGTAGGCTTCGGGCAGATACTTCATGTACCACTTTTATTAACTGAGAAATTACTCAGAGAAAGGATTTAGCTCCCAGATATGTATGAGAAGACAATTGAGGGTGTAACTTCACCAATTCCATAGGGAAAACCTGAGGTTCAGTAATCTGATTCGCAAATCGAACCAATGTAAGCGTACCTGACAACAGCATGAAGACCAGCTTGAGTGTGCGCCATTCCAATACTCGACCAACCTGGCATAGCAAATATACTCACGTACAGTAGGATCACAAGGAATTGAACAGCATGTGATGATAATGTCAAGTTCATATTGAGCTCAGTTCATCAATTAGCGCTCTTCCAGTTGCTTGCAGATCCATGATTTGATACAGAATCGTAGGATTRAGCATGCGGAGTCGCATCCTTTCTGCGTTTATCTCTATTCCATCAAAAGAAGGAACAGAACTTGACAGGATAACCACCGGAACTGCTTATACAAGAAAGCCAGAGAGTACAACGACTGACCCTCTGTCTACAAATACTCTGTTGTGCAGCAACGAARTGATGAAGGGAGAAAGTAATCTACGCTACATCACTTCCATATCACTCTAGAGAAAGGCTTGCTGCTCTCAGTGTATCCCAAACGTCTTCCAAACTATGAGGAGGCTAAAGTATCCTGCCGATTCTCCCACACAAATTACACAGAAAGAGCATAGCAGCATGGCTAGAGCTTTTCAATACTCCAACTCCCTAATTAGCTAGAGACGAAAGTGTAGCAGAGWGAAAATTGTTGGACATTCATCACACTCCCTTCTACTGATCGCCCATCCATCCCGAGATCAATTCCGAGTTTTCAATACCTGAAGTGATCTAAATCTCTTCTGACATTCTCCACATCCTCAACCATCGATTTTTACTAAAATAATTCTTGCGAGTTAATCAATGACCACACTGAGAAACAACGACAGTGAGGAATAGGGACTCCACCGACTCTTAGGCCGCCAGGAACATTGATTCGAAGCCTAAACTTATTCAATCACCTCAATACCAAAAAGGATTTCCACACTCAAATGCAAGTGGAGGAAGCACCAAAAAAATTCTCCGCAGCTCCATCTTTAAGATCGCGATCAGCACGAACAGTGCTTTCGGTAACTTAAATATGCCTACTAATCGCGTTCAGTGAAATTTGGCACGACATGGAAATTGAGCGCCGTAACCTTGAAACATTGAGGACCAGAGTCGAGAGTGACACCTTCAACCTAGCGAGTTATTCCCGAATCAGAGTGAAAAATTAAAATATACACTGAAACCGAAACGCAAAAATACGTAAACATTCTCCAGGCATCAACAGAAGAACACTAACCTTTTAAGCTCAACCTTCTTCTTGGAGTTAAATTCTCTACCTCCGCAGACACTGCAATCTTCGATCTCAGTAGACGCCCGATCTCCAAGTGAACACCAAGTAATAACTTCGTTTACTCGAACGAAATGCGAGAAAATGAGAACGAAATAAAAAATATTGCATGTCCTACCTCTCGCTTGGAGTGAAAAAGCTTGAGCTCGGTCGCTTTGCCTCTTCACGCACCWGGGAAAGCCATTGCCACTGTGTCTGTGCCTCGCGTCTTCATCGTCGTCCGCCCCGCCCGTTGACGTCTGTAAAATCTACCTTACGCTTAATTTTGATGAGAAAAATCCACAAAAGAGATTTCTAAATCTTCTAGATCCGAAGATTGTTTTGGTTCCCAAGAAGTGAAGGGCCAACTGTCGCCCGATTCCCGAAGACTTGGAGGAGTTGGAAATTTGGAATCACTGCGGCCCATGTACTGTTGCCGTTGATTACTGAATGAGATCTACGTTTTGGCTAGTTGTGAAAGGATCTTCTCCATTGGCGGCTCTCACAACTAATAAGTTAACTGTGTGGGATCCGTTTGCCTCCAATTCCTCAAACATCCGTCCCTGACTGAATGGGCAGGCTGCTATAGAATTTTCATTGTTTGTAACGATTTTCTACCCAAGTGCCTACAGTAACTCCCACCGGAACCAGGGCCGTGCGGGCGCTAACCTGGGGTGGGATGGCATGGAGGGGTAATTCACTTGGGGTCAGTTAAGTGCCTAATTCCCACCAAGGTTTCAAATCCACCTTCAAGTTAGCGCCCGAATTCAAATCCACCCACCCCAAGGTTATCTTTGGAAAAAAAAATGGTTTATTTAATTTGTAGCACCCAAACCCTACATAGTGGAGCAAGTAGGGTCTAGGCCTACAGCGGAGCACCGTTAGGCGCATAGCTTTAGTACATGGCGCGTAGTGCCGTTTAGGGTGAATATGAAAGAATAACCTCTACTATTAGCTAGGACCTTTTGGTTTTATAAAAAGAAAAACATAAAATGATTGACTTTACATTACAACTAAGCTTAGGACCGCAATCTTCAAGAAAAAATTATAGTTTTCTCCTCAAACAATGAGGGTGGCCGGGCAAGAAGGTGAAAATTCCACCTTGCTAAGTAAATGGATTGGACTCCAAAGGAAGCGTGGGCCACCCTCGCCACTAAGGGCGGGACAGTGGGGGGTTGCGCCTCCCCTGCCCGCCCTCCCATCTGCCCACTCAGGAGGGCAGATCACAGTGAGGCCGGGTCGGGAACCCGACTTCGTCTGTCCCACGAGACACCGGTCTTGCCCGGCTCCCGACCTGGCCTCGCGTCCCGATCTTAACAAAACAATTGTGGTGATTCAAAAATGGATTTATGTTTTTAACGGAATTTGAATTCTTACTGAATTTTGAATTCCGAAGCGGAAAAACTTCCTTTCAATAAGTATTTATCATTAGATGAGTCCCAATTCGTGAGATATTCATGATTTTGTAACCCTTTTTTCTTTGTGGGAGGTTTAATAAGATTCCATGATCGACAGTTAGAAGAAAGTTCAATGTATTACATTGGTTTTGGTTTTGCTCAACCATTTTGAAACTTGGTGTGTGCGGTCAATGACAGAGTATGTTCGAAGTGCACAACAATACGATTTGCAGTTCTCTTCTAAGTGCAAAACAATATGTACGTACTGCAACAATGAATACGTCAATAGCCGATGCGATGTGCAGAAAATTTCTTGAGAATTCTTAAGAAATCCCAATGTGCAAAAGCATGTGCAGCGGTGGTCAGCAAGTTTGAGATTGAATATCATTTCTATCACAACAACTTTTCACTATGACTAAAGATAAAGTAATGCTTTCAGACATTGCCATTGATAAGTGAATTATTGTGCAAAACCAACCCTCCCACTATCATATATGAAAGTGTGCAATGAGAGCATTATCAACACAAATAAAGAGATTTTCCTATAGTGGTGATCCTACTTGGGTGTAGTTGTGTCACCCTCCTTTCTACCAAATTGTGCTGACTCTGAGTGAGTATTGTTACATGACAAAGTTTGATCAAAATTTGTGATCAGATATCAAGATTAGAATTTGAGGTCAAAAGAAGGGAAACAATATGCAAACGAAACAGAGACGTGGAGGAAGAGTGCTAAAGAAAACGCGATCTGCAACTCCTGGTAGGGTTACAGCTGAAGAAGGCTGCGCTCTAGAGCGCGAGGCCAAGTTGGGAGCCGAGCAAGACCGGTGTCTCTTGGGACAGACAAAGTCGGGCAAGGGAGGAAGGGCCTCACTATGATCTGCCCTCCTGAGCGGGCAGGGGAGGCGCCCCCCCTCAATTACTTGAGATGTACAAGTTTTAAGGTAGGCAAACAATTGAAAAAATAAGATCACTTGAAGGCTCCAATATCTAATGCAGTTAATGATTATGATCTGTTGTTTTGTCCAAAGTTCATCCGGCATAAATTGCGGTGCAGAAAACAACCTACGGGTAAGGGATGTTACCTGGTGCACAGCATCCACTGGGATAGTAAAGGTGGCATTTGGGTAGATAGAGAGYGCCAGGGGTGTTCCAGGTCTATCTGGATCGTGACCCGGACTAAGATAAAGGGTTCCATAGCCCTTGAGTGTGATGAAAACTTCTTCGCAATTGTGCCGATGAATGGGTGTTCCAGAGTTGGGAGCAAAAGTTTGCATCCAAACTTCAATCTGGTCCAAATTTTGGATCGTTCAGAAATAAAGGGAGATAGTGCTTAATTGAAAATTTCCAAATAAACCAAAATGCTCAAGATAACAAATTTCATAAGCAAGCTTATAAGAAATGTAAACATAGAAATTCCCTTCAAGATCCCAAGCGTAGTCAATTTCAGTTTATTGGCCAATCAATCTGGAGGATCTGTGGATTTAGCCATTTTCAGTCTCCATTTATCAGGTGTTTCCTCTATTTTAGGTTCTATCAATTTTATCACGTTTGCTGCATCAAAGAAGAGTTGCGAGCATAAACCTCTTTCATGCCATGGAACACAGCCCCGGCAATAGTCATGTGAGATAGACCAGGTCTCCCGAAGGCCTCAGATCCTAGTTCACTAAGATTTCTCACCACTGGAATCTCTGCAGAATACAGAAGCCAACCCAAAGTTACATTCAATAAAAGATACAACAAAAGAGCGAACCTCAATTTGATTGCARGACCAWACCCATATAAMAATCAAAAGGAATCTACATCTTCAAAGAACTCRCACCAGTGATTACTAAGAACAAAATAGGCCAGTGAGCAAATTTAGGAAATATAGAAACACTACCTGGTATCCCACATCCTCCGGGATTCTCCAGAGCAATTGAGCTTGCCAGGAAACAAAACAGCACGCACAGRAGTAGCTSAACACTACCTACAAACCTCGCCATCGTSTGGGTCTAGTTTGCAACTGATTTCCCTGTTTCTAATCTATGTRAAAAARCTTCATATACTCGRGCTCAAGTATAGCACCAAAACTAGGAGTCCTTCTCCTTATTGTTCCACTTTAGAAGCTTGCGCAGAAACCATTTGCTTCTGAATRTGAATGTGCCTTTGGTACCAGAGGTTGCCAACGRCGAGCACRAACACACTCGTTCCGATAGCCCCTACCATGAAATTAGGCTTCGCATGAAGCTCGGGGTTCACAAGGCGCGAGAATGTTGTAGATCTYTTCAACCAGTCGTGGTTTCCCTGGCTCATTGCAAACGCATGCTTTACCTCACACACGTATCTATATGTAACCTACAAACAATGCAAAAGACGTCAGAATCTCAAGGAAGTAAAACTCTAAGCCTCCCAAGTCTCTTGATCCATTCGACCACTAGTTAGCACAGATGCAAATTCGCTTCTAGATCCTTAGAACATTCTAAAACCCGCAGAACTGTAAAATTAGCAGCATTACCTTCCATGATACAGAAAGGATTCATTCCAATCGATATTACAAACGGTCATTCGACCAACATAATTCAAAACCTCGAATCCAAAGCCGCAATTCCCAAGAATGTGAACCGARCGAATTGGAAGTTTCAGAATTATTACTGATACTCGCCAGAAACTCAATTCAGATTGAACCCCACAACAAGARAATCCCCCGCTTGCACARGGTGAATATACGCCTTTCCCATACCCTTAGATAGCAACCTTTTCATTTAACCAAACTCCAAACCCAACAAATTTCGTCCACAAGCCAGCRTAATTCGACAKACGAAAAACCTGTGAGACAAAMGTTACGCGAATTGAAGAAACACAATCCATACCAGAAGGRCGGGAATCGAGTTTTCCTGCTAAGTGAGGTCGAGATTGGATCGAATTTCTGAGCTGCGAAAGGGAGAACAACCTGGAGCAGGGCTGGTTTTGAATTTAGGGTTTAATAAAAAGTTAAGTGGGACATGTAACCATATGTAGGAAAGTTTTGGTTATTCTTAACCCGTAAATGCCCAAGGCCTGTTTTCAGCTTCTAGAAATTTGCTCCAAGTTGAGCAAATAAACAACATTTTGATAAATTGTATCAATTTTTTTTTAATTGTAACCGTACAAATCTAAACATGTTAGAGATTACATTTGAAAAGAAAACATAATAATATCACTTATGAGTTGAAAGATTATAATGTTTAACCCAGTGGGTGTCAAAACTACAAAAAAAGGTCAATCCTCTTTTCCCATGGTGAATCTAAAAAGTTCGTCAATCAAAATATACGAGGTTATAGGGCCCAGCATGCACAACCCCAATCAATTTATAGCTTCTCAAAATCTACTGTGCTATTTCTCTTATGAATTTTGTTTGAACGTAGCCATCTTAGTTTTGAATATAAATATAAAAAGGCAGCTTTGTAATTCCAAGAGATAAAAACCGTTATCTTTTTTTCCGCCTGAAGTCGGGCAACAACCAAAAAATGGTTGCTTTTACGTTTAGCGGTTGACTCATTTCTTGTGCATTAAATATTCTACTAAGGTAAAACATCCCATTGCTTTCAGATGACCTATAGTGGACACCTAATTATCCATGATGTTTTTTCAAACCGTAATGAATTTCTAAACTAATACCCATGGAGTGATTAGTGACCTCATTAGGAACCCCTTACTTTTTGAGTGTAAATCATTGTAGGAAGTGACTTTTCAAGGCCTTCCGTATTAAAAATTATTGTGACCACTTCAGATGATTAAGATGAGCATGTTGGATGCAGTTTTTGTTGGTTATCAAGTAGCCTACTGACTCTTTCGGGCAGATCACTTCAAAAATTCATAACTAATTCACACTTTGTTTGAAAAATATAATTTCAATAGCTCTCACTATTTCTCACACTTGTCTCTCTGTGGAAATTTCTTTGAAGAATTTCAGCAATGGCATGAGGGCAGCCTCCAAATTCTGACCACAATGGTCTCTTTTACCTTAGTGTGTAAAACCCCTTACAATTTCCTTTGCAGGGAACGTCGAGTGGAACATTAGAAATGCGTGAGGAACGCTGTCTCTCCCAGTGAATTGGAATTAGGGTTTGCTGCGAGGGGATTAGGGTTGGGCGGACGCCMGCACTCTCTCTTTCTCAATCTCACTCTCCGGTGGGAGCCTGCGATTCCGATTTTGTTGCGATGGGTCGTGTGATTCGTGCCCAGCGTAAGGGAGCTGGCTCCATCTTCCGGAGTCACACCCACCGTCGCAAGGGTCCTGCGCAGTTCCGGTCGCTGGACTACGCCGAGCGCAATGGGTACATCAAGGGTGTCGTGTCGGAGGTGGTCCACGACTCCGGTCGCGGTGCTCCCCTGTGCAAGGTGACGTTCCGCCACCCTTTCCGCTTCAAGAGGCAGAAGGAGCGTTTCATTGCCGCCGAGGGCATGTATTCGGGGCAATTCGTATACTGCGGGAAGAAGGCGACTTTGTCGATCGGGAACGTGCTGCCGTTGAGGTCCGTGCCCGAGGGCGCCGTGGTGTGCAACGTGGAGCACCGCATGGGTGATCGGGGTGCGTTCGCTCGTGCGTCCGGCGACTACGCCATCGTGGTGTCGCACAACGTGGACAGCGGGACCACCCGGTAGGTATTGTTTCTTGGTTGTTTGTTTTTTCGGAGATGAAATGTAGGAGGTATATTGCTGATTGATTTTGAGTGATGTACCTCTCAATTTAGGGTTTCTGTGAATGGGTGTTATGTGCGTGCAGCATCAAGTTGCCTTCGGGAGCGAAGAAGGTTGTTCCTAGCGGTTGCCGCGCGATGGTGGGTCAGGTGGCCGGCGGTGGCAGGACCGAGAAGCCGATGTTGAAGGCCGGGAACGCGTATCACAAGTACAAGGTGAAGAGGAACAGTTGGCCGAAGGGCTTGGCATCTTTTGAGAAAAGTGGCAAACTTAATACAAGGTCATGCAAAATCAAGCWAATACAAGTTCTAACATACATACCCTCCTCACATGTGAAGACAATGGCTCATTTGACACAAAGAGCTCTAACTTGTAGAAAATAAGTTCAATTCGCAAACCAAGGTGTCAATTCAGAGGGTGATTGACCAAGATTCTCTAGTATGTTARACAATTTGGATTCAAAAAGATGAGAACAAAATACCAAAATTGGAGAAAGTAGCATACCCGGCCATGAGAGCATTCAAAGCAACTGCAGAGCCAACAGCAATTCCGGCCAATTCTCCACACTAGAATCACACCAAACACAACACAACAGAGAATTGGCCTAGATTGGAGCTATTGGATATAAATGGTGTTGATTGTTTTGATACATAGTAGCCTTCATCCTAATATACCATGAAACAAAGATTAGACGAGATAACCTTCAAGAGTAGGAGGCTCAAGATATGTAATGAAACATGGACTAGATATACTTCCACAATTAGGAGGACCAAGACATTCCATGAAACATGTTCAAGGTAACCTTCCAGAGTCCAAGAAGGTTATAAGACATAATAAGAAGTTGCGCCACTCTTCGTTCAGGAACGTCCAAGGGTGCCTTTTTTTTTTTTTTGATTCATTGGAGGGCTCGATCATATTAAACCCTAAACCCTGAACATTTATAGATCATAAGCCTCTTCCTCAAAATGAAAGAAAGATTGGCACATTTGCATTGACTAGTCAACGAAGTATCATGAAGGTTTGAGAATCCAGAGGCGATTAAGGTTGGGACTCATTCTTACAGCTCGTGTGTCGGTAGCAACAGCTGCAACGACGAACATCAGAATAAAGGTGATGACGATCTCCAGGAGAAAGGACTGGACATCACTGCCGGCGGGTAATGTTGCACCTTCGGAGGCCGCCGGATGGAGGATCCAACGCAACATGAACGATGCCATTATGGACCCACTGCACTGCGCTGCAATGTACAATGGAACCTGCAACAACGTAACACCCACAAAACAACAGCTTCATCAACAAACCACCAAACCTTCGGACATCGTCAAAGACGGCCTAAACCTAAACCCTAAATCCAAAACCCTAGCTCTCTTGCCTGCTTTCATTGCCACATGTTGCAATTGGAAAGGTGGCAGAGGTCCAGAGCCATAACCTAGCTCCACAGTCTACTACACTGTATAGATCTCTCACAACAGACATTCGAAACGAGAGGATTAATATATGTAAGATGATAATTGTCTCACGCCTGTCAGTCCTCAACGAGCACTCGCACAACATAATCAACAAGTCAGGATGACAGAGAGTCTCTGTAAATACCAGAGTCTAACGAGAGTTCCTCATCGCACTCATCTAACACTAACTGAGATCATGCCTGTCTAAGCTTTACGAAAGATGAACGTTCCCCATAAGGGTATATTCACATCAAGGGGGGATATCTTAACCATTGAGAAGGACAAAATAACCCCACTGAAATCAAGGATCAATATAAACCTACAATTTACTCCTTCTTAGTCAATCCTAGCCTCCATCATAGTGAGGGATTATATTATCCCTATCAGATTAATTAAGAAATGCCTCGTTTCCGAATCTACCCTACAATGCAAAACCCTACTGATCAATGTAATGAAATTCCTGTAACAGACATACACAGAATGCAGTCTTACTAATCCCATGTAAATTGCTGAAATTGATGCAAGTAGAATCCTGAACCCTAAGCGACCACAAGGCCAGAAGGTTTAATAAGGAAATACCCGAGTCCACGGAAAGTGTCTGGCAACAGCAAACGCAAGCGTGACGGCCGGATTCATGTGTGCTCCCGAGATGTGGCCCACCGCGTAGATCATGATCGTGACAACAAGTCCGAAAGCTATGGAGATTCCCATCGGCGTCACTTTCCCACCGCTGATGGCGTTCACCATGGCTGCCCCACAGCCGGTGAACACCAGAATGAATGTACTGATCACCTCCGCCACCAACTGCACACAGAGCCACCTCGATAAACTTAAGCTTGTACAGATCAATGTGGAAACACAAATTAGAAATTATTTTCTTCCCCAAATAGCTGCATCTCAAGAGGTCCCCTGCTCGATTCACAAAGTCAGCAATGGTGATGTTATTGTGGTAGAAATTAGGTCGATGGTAAGGTAACATGTCAAGTTCATGCTGACATTGTGTTCACTGAATAGTTTCCTGCTAATGTATCATCAGTTGACTGCAATGACACCAACTTAACGTCAACACCATTGGGTTTAAACTAAGAATACTCGTTACGCATCATGAATCCAATGCCTACGAATCTTGTCAATCTGATGAGGGTTTCTCTTATTACGAATCCTCGTTTTTCAGAACAAACATCCATATATAATGCTAGAGCAGGCATTCCTGAAGCAGTCATGGCCGAAAAATAGGGCATGGCGTTTCAAGGATACGTGTCCAAACATTATACTTTGATTGCAACGCCTTGGTCATGTACTGTATGCACAGAACGAAAAGGCTGGAATAAAGCGGAAAGGCTAGAGAAAGAATCGAAGAAAGCACCATTTGTAGAAGTGGAGTTTTGGGCCTGAGCGATGAGATGAAGGCACGCGTTCTTGATCTCCCAGAGTTAAAATCTTGCGCACTATCACCATCCAGCGACACTTCTCCAACTTTGTTAGGCGGATAATCTTCGAGGGAGTGAGACTGGGGCATGCGAATTATCATCTCAGCCACATTGCCCGCCATGTCGACCCACAGTTCGCGTGCACAACAACTCCTTCTCTTTGCAATTCAGGCTAAAAATCCTGAAGAAAAAGCAGCAGACCACCCCCTACCTACCTCCCAAAAGAACTAAACCAAGAAAAAGCAGTGAGCGACTCCGCTACATATCGCTAAACCTCCGATGCTGCTGAATCCCCAAAGAAAACCGACTCACAACCTGCTACCTGCCCGAAATCTCATTTGTCCCCGAGGGGACAACGGTCCTTTAGGGGTTAACGCCTTAATCTTTTTTGAATTTTTGCGCATTTTTTGCACGTACGGCGAATTTCATTAAAATGGAGGTATTCCGTTATTTTGTCACTTTTTACAATTCAAAATGCGCGGTCTGAAATCTAAACATGTCATAGATTTTTGGAATCTATACCTGCCCTAGAGATTTGAAATCTACAACTTTCCTAGATATTTTAGACATCGCAATCTGAAATCTAATTAAATCATAGATTTTTGGCATCTTCATATGTCATAGATGTCTTAAAATCTATAACTGTCCTAGATGTCACGATCATAGTTCAAACTACACGGTTTGAAAATGGCACATGGAATATTGCCAATTTAATGAAATTTTTCATATGTACCTTTGTCTAGAGACATGTATTACTTACCACAATTTCATTAGATGAATGAAAAGTTAGTTAGATTAAGGTAGGAGGCTCGAACTCCGACCGGGCATTTTGAACCAAACATGACACAGAGGTACATTTTAATTTCTTCAATGTACCAAAATGTACAAATTGTGTACATTCTAGGAGGTGGTCGCTTTTAGAGCCAATAGCATTTCTACTTCAAAATTTCATAACTAATTCCACAAAGTTCCAAAAAACATGAATAACTTGGGTTAGATGCCATTTCCTCTTGTCTTTCAAAGAAAATTTACTAAAAAATATTTCAAGATGTTTTTCCTGCCCAAAATTCAGTTTCAAAGCTTACATGATTGCTTTATGAACCTCCCACCTTAACTAGTGCCTTGAAGACTTCCATTCATTTGTCATGAATATGGATATCGGAGCGCTTAGTAGAATTAACAATTCTTGATTCCAATTAAAAAAAATTTGAACATCTAACACCAATTTGAAGTTTCTACCTAGGTTGTACTTAGTGATATAGAAACTAAGAGTGGTTCCAATGCAAACAATGGAAAGGTCATGTCAACTTCATAGGCCTAGGTTTGTTGTTGGAGCAAAGGGTTTGTTGGAACAAAGGGCCATGTACGTTGGAGCAAAGTTTCTAGCGTGCCACTTGTGCCTGCACCTTCAATGTGACAACGGTTTCACGAACAACAAGCATCTCTTTTCGTATTTTCTCAAGTGAATCTCTTCCACTTCCAAGCTCATTTTTGGTGAGAATGCCAACACTTGTTGTCATTGTCATAGAACCTAAGCTTTTAGCCTATTGTTTTGTGCTTGGCAAATCACCTCAAAATGTTGAGCAARGACTCTCATGTGAAGAGTCCTAGAAAATGTTGTTTGGCTACAATGGTTGCATTGAGGAGCAATTTGTTCCATTGTTGCATTAATCCTTGAGCACCCAAATCATGTTCACCTAAATCCAAACCCTAGTATGAACTCATTCCAATCAAATTATCACCCAAAACAAGATCCACATAAACTAACCATATCGATAGGTAGTGGAGACAAGCTCGGAGCTTTGAGGAAAGGAACAAATGATTTGACCGTACTGTTGAAAAGATCATAATAGTCAAACAAGGAAATCTTTCAACTTGGGGAGGCCAGATTTGAGGCACTAGGGCACTGGGGTAAAGCTGCTCTAATACTTGCTCTAATACTTGCTCTAATACTTGCTCTAATACTTGCTCTAATACTTGCTCTAATACTTGCTCTAATACTTGCTCTAATACAGCTGATTAGCTTTTCTATCTTCCAAAAAGTTTCAAGAAATCAAGACAAAAAGAGAGACCATACGTATATGCCTCAAATCTATCTTGTCCGTTGAATAGACAAATGGTCCTTTAGGGGTTCAACTATAATAGGACGATTTGGTTATGACTTCAATGGACAAATTCATGGGTTTAATGCTCATGGCACAATATTTATGTCACTTAGATTTCCACAGCATTGAGGGTTGGTGTTGGATAACCAATTTCTAGTTGTTTATGTAACCTCCAATTCCAAAAGTTCTCATGTATATGCTAATTCCTCAAGCATTGCAAGGATGAATAACATAATAAAATAGTATATGTATATTTCTCTTGTTATAATCTCAGAAGTCCTACGCAATTTCAAAACCAACTTGGACACTACCTGGCAAGCTCTTTAAACATCTATATGGATAGATTAAAAAATTAGATAAATAAAAATAAAAATTGATAGCAAAATAATTGCTTCACTATTGATAATCAAAAGCTCATGCTCTATTTTCATAAGAAAAACAAATTTGGGAAAGATTAGGCACTTAGCAGTTAACCCCTCATTGCCTGAAGTCCAAACATGTGTAAAAGCATTCTAACTTTTCAAGTGCTATAAGTTTAGATTTCAATTAAGTATGAAAATGTCAACCGTACAATCTTGTAGTGTGCATGTTTTAGATGGTGCAAAACAAATTTAGGATCCTCCGACCTTAAAGATTTAAAGATTATAATATTTTAGTGTTGAAAAAAGATGCTGAAATTATCTTTAAAACACATATGGAGGAGAAATTCAATTTCTAAACCTACTCAAATGAAAAAACGTGAACCTACAAAGTGATTCAAAACCAAAAGAGAAATACTTTGGTGAAATAAAATATCATTCAATTGATTCATTGTGTCTCCAAAATTGTTTTGAAGTGTCAAAAAATAGTGAAAAAAATAGCAAAAATCACATCTATGGGCAAACCTCCCTCTACTAAAATGCTTTTTGGTCATTCATTACCTTCCGGTTTGATATAAAATTTTAATTGCACAAACTAGACTAGTATGTAAAACTTTTCCAACAAGAATGATTGAAAACAGACCGAGTATGAAGAAGTTATAAGCTGCGGAAGGTCATTGTAATGCAAAAATGACTCGATTTAGAACTTTGAATTGCTCCCAAACATTCAAAACAACTTGGATTGACATGAAATTTTTTACCACAATAACTAGACCTTAAGAGGAATAAAACCCAATTTTTTAAAAATTGAAATCAAACATTTGATGAAAAAGTTACAAGCCCCCGAAGTTGCAGCCATCACAATGCAATGTGGTGAACTCAAATAACCTATGAACTTTGAATGGCTCTCAAAAACTCAATACATCTTAGACCTTAAGCCTCATCGCCAAAGGTCCAACCATGCTTAAAAGCACCCTTTGCAAGTGTTAAAAGTCTAAATTTCAATCACTTATGAAGATCTTCGCTGTACAATATTGTAGTGCGCATGTTGTATAGTAAATTAGCCAATCACTACATAGACAAAATCCAAATCCTTCTCCACATAAATATAGAGACTTGCATGTTTTGAATTTTGGCATGATTATTAAATATGTTATAACTCACCTACAAAAAAAAGAATGCAAAAATATTTCTTCCTACAAATTTTATTGCAATTTAAAGGCAATGAAGTTGAAATCTAGTTAAAATCTAGTTAAAATTTTCTTGCATTTCTTCACCAAACAGTGTGCGGTCATTGGGCGGTGATACAAGATTTGGTTACGATCACAACTGAATTGATAGTTGAATTGTGCGGTTAATGTATGGTAATTGGAAGTTTTTGTTGTGTGGTTTTTGCACAATAAATCTCTTTAATTGTTTGGTCTCTTTTGTATCTTTTTTCAATGTGAAAGGTTTTCAAATTATTCTTAATAGATTTTTTAAAGATTCCCTAAAGATTTCAAATGATTCTCTAAAGATTTCAAAATTCTATAATTTCCTACAAAAATTCTAAGAATTTTGTCAAATTGGTGAAGTTGTAATTGGTAGTGCCCCAAGCAACATAAGATCGTTGATGTACATAGAATCAATAAAAAACTTGTTGATGCAATCTATGAAAATGCAATTTAGCATGAAAACTCAATTTTATGTTGGTACCAACATACTTGTATAGGTTTTATCTTGGTTTTCAATGGTTCTTYGGTAGTACGAAGACGGTTTATGTTTTGATTTTTTTCAGTTCATTCACACACATGGTGATCGGTTATAGGCAATCATAGAAAGTTTTAGAAACATCACTGCTTTACCTAACAGAGCTCGTGCAATAGATAGTACACACATACCTCTAATGATCAACCTACAAGATGCCACGCTTCTATGCCACAAGATTTTTTTAGCAGAAAAAAAATTCCATAGCATTGTGTAGCAAGGAGTGTGTGACACAAACAGAATTTTTTGGGACGTGTGAGCTGGACAACCRRGAGGTGTGCACAATGTTGGTCAATTTGCTGTGTCTTCTCTTGCTTCACAATTGAGCAGTAGATAAATTTTGGCAACGCCACTCATCTAATTGAGTGGAATAGACATCAGGTCGTACTTAATCGGTGACAGAAGAAGAAGAACTGTGGTCATATTTGACCAACGTGAATAAAGAGTCTGTTGGGGATAGTTCTACTATCTAAGCCATAATCGGTGACACAACATACTCCCAAGTCAAACACACATGCTAAAGAATTTCAAAACAGGTGATCCAGCAACGGTACCTTCATTCTCTATGCTTTTCAATTGTGTCATTATGCATTGAATATTGTGAAATCAATGTCAATACTAACGTATTGAAATTGTGTATTGATTAGGTTTGATTCCTAAGTTAACAATGGCAAAGTTGTTATCGCACAAGCATTTAGGGCATTTAAAAATAGATGGTGGATTTTAAAAGCATTCAACATCGGTCGTATTCGACTTCAAAACAATCCTTATGTTGGCTTCCATGTTGGAAAAATGCAATTACCTCATGAAAGTATGGCTGCTAAAATGGCAAGAGAGGCTATGAGAAAAATTCTATTTCAATCTTGAATTCAACAAAATCCACTTTGGATTTTGTTATTTACTCTATTTTTTGGCATGTCCAAACTTTTACAGTACACRTCTTGTATCCACCGTGAATTTTTTTAATACAATACTCTATTTGTTTTTTGCAAGTATGCCCTCAATATCCTCCTTCTTCATATGACTTTMGCTCCCATGTGCTCAAGACATATCACGATTAATTTTTCATCACATTTTGCACTAAAGTTTTAATACTTTTGCACTTAATTGCTGAATCATGAGGGGCACTAGTTCTTCACATGAAATTCTTATACTATGTACAACCTTTAGCAATTTTGACGATGCACGATTGAAAATATTTGATTTTAAACAAAWACTTTCTCCAAAAATATATAATTAAATCAATTAAAGAATTATATATGCATGTTTAATTACTTTAAGAAATTTAGTTTTTCCATTGTGTGTCTACCTACTATAATACTTTTAGTATTTTTGTTCGTGTAYCAATGCGGTTGAAATTCCGTAATTTCTCATATTTATATTTTTTTTAAGTTCAAGATTGATTACATAAAGAATTTATTAACCTCTARAGGACCGTCTGTATGTTTTGGCTAAAAGTCACTCAAAACTGCCATTTGAAGTAAAGTGATAGAAAAGTACTTTTTTTTTTCTTTAGGAATCCAACCATAAGATGTTGTCTTAGGCTATGAGATCTGTGTGCTGTAAAAAAATCA